>VZUI01038569.1:0-11406 GCA_013401135.1 Cettia cetti | reverse complement strand
GGGGAGGCTGGTGGAGGTGATTTCCTTAATTTTGTTCTTTCTCCAGGCTTGTATCTTTAGTTGAGTAGCTGTGCAAGCCTCTCTTCTAATTTAAGCCATCTCTTTTCATTCAATGTTTCTCTTCCTGTGAGACTTACAAAAAGCAAACTAGTGGCAAAGTAATGTTGTACCTATAATTCTGTACAGAATGACAAGGAGCTGAATATAAGATTTTACAAAGTAGACATCCATTTGCAAAATGTTTTGGATGTAATATGTTAAAGCGCAATGTGCAAAAATTTAAATAAAGAATATTTATTAATATGCATAGTCGAGGTGGGTGTCTGTGTTTGTGCTCGGAGTGCTCAATTCCTGCCCTTCACGTGGGTGGAGGGGAGGAAAGCTGGTCTGGGGAAGGGCAGATCCTTGGAAACCGGGCTCTGCTCCTCCAGGGCTGTGGGTTGGGGTCCCAGCCTGGCACTGCCGCATTGCCTGGCCGGCAGGGGCTGAGCTCTGGAACTCCTGGCTCGGTGCCCAAGGGCAGCACGCTGCGGGGAGGGAGGGGCTTGGATTTGGAGTGTGCAGCTTGGGGCGTTGGTAAATCCCACCCTTTTCTTTCATCAATTCCATACCTGTACTTCTGCCCCTTCTGTTCCAAATTACTGCATTTCCTCGCGCGTTTCTGGGAGTTTTTTGAGCACCCTCGGCCCTGGGGAGGGGGATAACAGCCCCTTCCCCGCGCTGCTCATCCTCTGCTCTGCTCCTTCCCTCCCTCTGCAATCCTGGCTCTGCCGCTGCCTCCGCTCCGCGCATCCATCCCGGCGCTTTCCAGGCCGGGGAAGGCACCCCCAGCCCCGCTCCCCTGCGGCCGAGCCCGGCAAACTCAGCGCACGGAGGGCGTGTCCCATGGGCATGTCCCATGGGCGTGTCCCGGGGCCAGGGGCGTGGCCGGGGCGTGTCCTCGGGGCGGGCGGCGCTTTGTGCGGCGGCGGCGGGGCCGGGCCGGGGCCATGGAGCGCTGGACCGGCCGCGTCGCGCTGGTCACCGGCGCCTCCGTGGGCATCGGCGCGGCCGTGGCGCGGGCGCTGGTGCAGCACGGCATGAAGGTGGTGGGATGCGCTCGCAGCGTCGATAAGATCGAGGTACCGGCGGGGCGGGGGCCGCCTCTCTCCCTCTCTCCTTCCCTCCCTCCCTCCCTCCCTCCCAGCGAGGCCGCGGCGGAGCGGGGCCGCTCCCGGCCGGGCGCTGACACCGCAGCCACCCCGGCCACGGAGCCCCCGGGGCGGGTGGAAGGAGCCCGAGCGAGGAGCGGGTTCAGTTTGGGGGGTTTTTTAATTATTATTTTTTTGAGCGCTTCTTATCGAGGTTAAAAATAGCATCTCCTCGGGAGCGGGATGGGGCTGCGGGGCCCCTCCGGTCCCTGGGGGCTGCGGCTGTTCCAGGCAGGGCGTTTTTAGGAGTTGGCGTTAAAACAGCCTTCGGTCCTGCAAGGAGCATCTCTACAGCCGCCTCCAAAACCTGATGGCGCTGGCTGGAGAATAAAGATGCTTAAAAGAAATGTTTTCTCGGGATCCCTCCCGTGCCCTGGTCAGCTGTGCCTCGCAGTGCCACGAGCTGAAGCTTATTTGCCATTTAGGAAGTTTCCTCTCAGGGAGGAAATAAGTTTTAGTCATCTTGAACGTTGCCATCCTGGGTGTTTGGAGCTAAAGGAGAGCGGTGCAATATCCAGGGTTGTGTTTCCCTAGCCAAGGTGATAAGGGCTCTGCACAGCTGACTGCACTGAGCATAAAGGGGCCAAAATTCGTGGAGACCAAGGCTTGGCATCGTTGGCGTTGCCAAGTGGGGTTGAGTAAAGAAGTGCTCGGGAAAAGCCAAACTTTCCCCCTTTTCCACTGCGTGTCCGGGAGGCGCCGCTTGCAGAGAGGAGAGAACACCAGCCTCACTCAGTGACCTGTCCTTTGGGGCTTGCTGCTAAATTTGGACTTCCCAGCGTTTGGATGCTGCGGTTTGCAGGGAAAGCCGAGCTCTCCAAAGGCTTTCCCACGTGCAGCTGCCGGTGTTGGATGTGCTGGAGCCTCGGGGTGCCTGGCAAAGGATGTGCAAAGGATGTTGTTGCTTCCCATTCCCCTCCATAAAGCTATTTCCAATATTGCTGCTTCCAGCAGCGCCCTTATCTTGGATTTTGTTTTGGAGTCTTTTCATTTGGGAAAGAAATCACCGCGACTTGTGTTTTCCTTCGGTGTTCACGTGAGTTTCCTTCCTTTCTGAACCTTTCCTGGCCAAAACACAGCGTGGGTTTCACAAGCAGAGCCCTGCTGTGAGGCTTTGTATTTTTATTTGGCCGTGCCCCAAGAGCAATCGCTCCTGTATTGATGATTGATCGGCTCTGCTCGGGGTGCAGATGTGCCCTGAGTGCTGCTGGCTGCTCCCAAATGTCCTGTGGTGTCCCAGGCACGTGTCCCCACAGCAGCTGATGTTTGTCCCCGTCCCCCCCCTCCTCCCTGGGTCCCAAGAGTGCCCGCAGCGCTGTCATTTGTTTTGGTGGGTGTCTGGACTGTGTTTTGCTCCGCTGCTATTCTGGGTTTATTTATTGTCAAGCATGTTTCCTTAACGAGGAAGAAAATCCCGGCGGCGCTGCCCGCTCGGGGAAGGGAAGGTGCTGGAGCGTGGGGGGATCCAGGGTCACTGTGGGAACAGCTCTGTCACCTCCTCTGGGAGCTTTGTGCCCAATCCTGCCGTGCTTCGGAGCAGAGCTGTTCATGGAGCTTTCCTCCGGGAGATTCACCTTGAGGCTTTTCCTTAAAAAAAAAAAAAAAAAAAAAAATATATATATATATATATATATATATATATACACACATATAAAATAGGAAGATATCCAGAGTTAAAACTATTGAGCTGGGGATTTGACATGGGGGGATTTGAGGGATGCTCTGAGGGCTGGGACACAGTGAGGGAGGGAGGAGAGAAGAGGAATGTGAAGGAGTTGAGGGTTTAGTGATACCAGAGCATCACAGCTGTAAAGAGAATTATGGATTCCCGGGCTGGTTTGGGTTGGAAGGGACCTTATAAACCATCCCATTCCAGACCCCATGGGCAGGGACACCTTCCACTACCCCAGGGTGCTCCAAGGCAGTTTGGCACAGGAAAAGGACGAGCAGCAGGGTGAAAAACCTGGAATACAGAGCTGACTTTGCAGCACAAAAACATCATATTTCATCAAAGTTCGTGAAAGCCACCAGTTTTGAGGTAAAATGGCTGGAACCCCTGTGTAAGGTGGTTTTGTAACCTCCAGCTAACTGAAAGAGCAGGTTGCTTAGTGGGGATTTAGCTGGGGTAATAAATGCTATGTCAAGATTTCTTAATCTCTTGGAAAATCAGATAAGGGCTTGAGGCAAGATAACGAAGGATTTGCAAAGTTGTGTGTTTGGCATAAAACCCGTGTCACAACTCCAGTGGTCTTTATTTGGCTTTTGCAATGAAAATGTTAATGGCTCACAAAAAAAAATCCCAAAAAAACCAAAAACCAAACCTGCAGAAGGATCTTTTTTAGGTTTTTTTTTTCCTTCCAGTGGCTCTGCTGGCCACGTTTCCCTCTCTGCTCCCCGCTCCTGCTGCTTCTGCTACTGCAGACTCTTCACGTAGGTCATCAAACAGGAACTTTTAACAGTCAGACATCGAGGAATAAAATATAATTAAACTGGCTGTATTTTCCTTCTGCATGCCAGGAGGTAATTCAGGTTGAAGGCTTGTTTTAAAGGCGGAGCCTGGAGGTACTAACAGCTGTCAAGGACTTTCTGGCGTGTGCTCAGCCAGCGCTTGCTGCTCTCCAGACACCGCCACGCGTTCCAAGTCAGGAGCTCTCAGCAAAGCCAAGCAGCTTGGAACTCCAAGCTCTGAGGGGAAAATGCTCCTAGGGAGATGATCACCCCCACAGGGACCCCCTTGCTGGTCCTGGGGTCTCCAGGGTGCACAGGCTCGCTGAGGTTTACAGCCTCTCCCACTTCCCTGCTCCTGGTGTTTTCCAGGAATTTGTGTTTAGTGTCTGGCTTCTTGCAGCAGCACAAAAAAGGGCAGGATTTGCACATGCATGGGACAAAATGTTCCCCCCCCTCCCAGCTGGCAAAGCCCTCTCTGGTCTTTTATTCAGTGAGATGTGTGAGTTGTGTTTTGCAGGGTTCATCCCCAGGGTGGGGAAGAATTTGGAGGGATTTTCTGGCTCGGGGGACTCTGCAGCTTTTCTCTTGCAGCAGGAGTTAGGGAGCTGTTCCCAAGGGGTTTGCAGTGATGCTGCTACTATGCTTTTTTTTTTTTTAATAATTAAAATTGATTTATTTTGTATTTCCAGAGGATGGCAGAAGTGCTGGCAGGTGCTCTCCCTCCATCCATGGTGTCAGAGCTTGGGTGGGACACTCCCACCTGCTCCAGGTCACTGGAAATCTTCCAGCAGCTCCTTCATCCCTTGGATGCCTTGCTCTGGTGTGACCAGGGACACCATGGATGCACTGCTCCAAAAGAAATCCTTTTTTTTCCCCTGTCTTTGTTGGCCTGCTGAGAGCAGAGCCATGCAGGAAGCAATAAATATAGCTTAAGATACAAGGTTTAACCAATTAATTCCAATGCATTTGTGACAGGTATTGATCAAAGGTAACATTTATAGCCAGGGCCTGCTTTGTCAAGGTTAGATCTCTCTCAGGAAACAGCCTTTGATAAGCTGAGCAATTGATTGCAGGTTGGAGCAGCCCAGTCTCTGAGGAGGGTGTGGAGGAGGAGGAGGAAGGAGCTGAGTCTTCCTCATGGGATCTGAACATCCATTTTTGGGCTCTCTGGTCATTTCCATGCACCCTAAGGTGCAAGGGAGGGACCCCGTGGGTGCTCCAAGAAGAGTAATTAACAGCTAATTGTTGAGTATGGTGTTTAATTACTTGCAGGCAGATGAGGCTGATGGTTTGGAAGTCACCTGCTTCCATTTTGGGGGGGTGTGTCCCTGCTGGGGTGGCTTTCCTGGCTGTTCCCACAGGTTTCCCCAATCCTGGGGCCTGTGGAGTGAATGACCTTCAGAATCTCCTTGGCCTCTGGGAGGGATTGTTTTGTGTTTGGCCAAGGCTTTGCCTCGGGGAGGGTGGGCTCAAGGCCTCTGAAGTGCTTTTATTGCCACTTGTCCCTGGCCAGATCTGTCCTGATAAACAGCAGAGATGCCATAATTGCTGCCCAGAGTGGGGGGAACAGACCTGCTCTGTCCCCGTGGTTTTCCCCAGCCTTGAGGCTCAGGGATTTAAACCAGGTTGGATTCCTCCTTTTTTTTCTCCCCCAAAATGTGCTTTAAGAAAGTCACTTTGCAGCAATGCCCCATTCTCTGCTGCTCTCCTGTTCCCTCGGGCTTTGCAGTAGAGCAGCAACACCCTCCTCAGAGCCCTAAAAATAAATAATAATGGAGCTTTTCCTGGCATTTTGGAGCTGGGATGGGGGGTGTGTGCTGTGAGGAAGGTCAGGTGGCTGCCCCGTGCCTCAGTTTCCCTGTGTAGAACCTGGCAGCTGTCCTGGGAAGGTGGGAGGGCTGTGCTGGACACGGAGGGAACCTTCTGGGCTGGTTTTGGGTTTAAGGAGAGAGCCTAGGGCAGGGAGATGTGAAAAGTGCTGCAAAGAAAATCCAGTGGTGTTTTTGCTGGGGTTTATGAGCAGTTCAAGCTCTGCAGAAAGCAGTGGCTGTGCTCAAGCTGAGTTTTTCCCTCTCTCCTGCGTGGTGTCCCCGTGGGCAGTGCCAGAGGGGATTCCCTGGCTGGCAGGAATTCCCTGGTGGGTTTGTGCCACCCTGGCTCTGTGAAATGCCGGATTTCCGTCCCTGCCGGGCCCGTGGGGCTCAGCCTCAGCTCTGCCCAGCTTAGCTGGGATTAAGCTGGCGTGGCTGCAGATGTTGGATCAGAGCACCTGCAGCTCTGTGTGCCCGTGGCAGGGCTGGCACCCCCTGCTCCCACCTGCCTGGGCTGTGCTGGAGCCTCCTCCTCTTCCCCAGGGTGACAGACCCGGGCTGGAACAGGGCTCAGCACCTGAACTGGGGAGCGGGGAGCCGGGGGGGCAGCCAGGCCCCTCCTGGTGTGCTTTAATCTGCCCTCAGAAGAGGATTCCTCGGGGATTACAGGCTGGGAGCAGAGGAACAGAGCAGGGAACACCCGGCCCTCAGGGCAGCCAGGCCGGGGGTGCTGCAGGAGAGCCCACCCCAGTGTGACACTGGGGACCTACAGCTCTGCTGCTCCCTGTGCACCCCTGGGTGCAGTCAGCTGTGCCTGGGACCCCTGCTCGGAGCCCTGGGGAGGTGCTGGGGCTGTGGCAGGGCTGGGAACAGCCCTGGGTGTCCCCAGGAGAGCTCCCAGCTCCTGCTCCCCTGGATATTCTGTGTTTTACTGGGGGTGGGTACCTGCTGCTTTCCATGGATTTCTGATCACACCTTATTTTCAGGGCATCTCAGAGCTTCAGTGCCGCAAGGTCAGTGATTTAATTAATTTAAATCTTCATGAAATTAAATTAAATTAAATGATGATTGAATTAAAATCATCATTTTTCCAGGTGGAGGTGACACAGGGGGCAGCTGCCAGGATCTGGGGGTGTCAGGCAGGAGCTGGGGCTCAGCTCTGGGTGTCTGTGGGTTTTCCCAGGAATCTGCTCCACCCCAATCCCAGCAGTGACCCTGGTGGTGAGGATGGATCCTGACTCTGCTCGGTCTCTGAAGGGCTGCTGGAGCTCCATGGGCAGCCAGGCAGCAGCTCCAGCTCTCAGGGTGGTGCTGGGGAGCAGCTCCAGCCCTCAGCACAGTTTTGGGGAGCAGCTCCAGCCCTCAGGGTGGTGTTGGGGAGCAGCTCCAGCCCTCAGCACGGTTTTGGGGAGCAGCTCCAGCCCTCAGCACGGTTTTGGGGAGCAGCTCCAGCCCTCAGGGTGGTGTTGGGGAGCAGCTCCAGCCCTCAGCACGGTTTTGGGGAGCAGCTCCAGCCCTCAGCACGGTTTTGGGGAGCAGCTCCAGCCCTCAGGGTGGTGTTGGGGAGCAGCTCCAGCCCTCAGCACGGTTTTGGGGAGCAGCTCCAGCCCTCAGCACGGTTTTGGGGAGCAGCTCCAGCCCTCAGCACGGTGCTGGGGCTGCTGCAGGAGGGCAGGGAGGGCTCTGTGCAGAGGAACCCGTGCTGGGCAGGCTGAGCTGAAGGGCAGGCAGCTCTGTGGGGCTGGGCTGGGACAGGCAGGGCTCACGGCAGGGCAGAGATATTGCTCTAATGAGCTGTCACCGTGACAGCAGAGTCTCCTCCTCCCCCTCCACGCCTGCCTGGAGCAAGAAGTGAAAAACTAAAAGTGCCTTGACGTGAGGAGGGACAGTGTGAGTGCCTGGAGGGAGCAGGGAGCTCCTTTCCATTGGCTCGTGGGTGACAATGGGAATTGAAAATAAGGTGAGCTGAGAAAAACATATCCTGGGATGTTGAAGTGCTGGGAAATGCAGGGAGCAGAGGAGGAAAAGCAGGCTGGGAGGACAGCTCCCAGCTCTGGGGACAGGTGAGGATGGCTCAGCCAGGCCCAGCTTAGCAGCAGCCTCCTGGCTCCAGTGCCTGGGAAGAAATGTGGGGTAATATTTATCCTTGGATCAGATGGGCCAAAAGGCACCCACAGCTCTGGGGGTGATCCTCAACATCTGACAGTGGGGACACAGCTCTGGAGCTCACTCATGGTCACAGAGCACTGTGGAAATAAATAAATCAACCTCACCCTAGTGCTTTATTCTCTGTACGTCTCTATTATGCTGTTGTGCTGTTATTAAATCTTAATTAAAAGCAGCTTCAGACTTGCCAATCAGTGGAATGAAAGGGTTTGTAAGCCCCCAGTTTTCTCTCACAGCTGTGATGCTGTTTGTTAGAATTTTTCTCCTTCATTTCCTTTAGATAGCAAAAGTAATTGGGGTGACTTTGGTGCTTTTCCAGTTGGTTTCTTGGTGCAGTTCTGTATTCAAGCACGAGCTCAGTCAGTAGGACACAAGTACCTGTGATGAATGGCAGGTTAGATTAAAAATTACCTGATGGCTTCTTGTGGCTTTAATCTCTGTGAAATGTGGCTGAAGTTAATGGGATGGTTTTCCAAATAAACCCCTGCTTGACTCTTTCTTCTCCCTCCTCTTTAGAGTCCCTCAACATTTTTATATCAATTAGTTCTGTAAAACCATTTTAGCAGGACTGAATGTGAATGCAGTGTGCACTGTGCCCCATATTGCCACCATTAACCCTTTCTGGGGTGAGCTGCTGGTTTCTGAGCACAGCAAACCCATCCCATCAATGTCAGGCATCCTTTCACACTGGGGCACACCTGGCTGTGCATTTCCAGGCACACAGGGAGAGTGGTGTGGCACAGAGATGCTGGCAGTGTCCCAGGCCAGGCTGGACAGGGCTTGGAGCAGCCTGGGATAGTGGGAGGTGTCCCTGAATGATCTTTAAGGTCTCTTCCAACCCAAACAATTGTTATTTCAGATTTCCCTCTCCAGCTGCTGGACTCGAGCTGGCCTGGCCTGTACTGCTGTTGCATTACCTGGTCACTCTCAAATTGCTTAGGAAACCTGGAAAGGCAGCTTTTTTTCTCTTTTTTTTTTTTCCTTTCCTCCTTGTGCATGTGGTGTGCTCAAAGCAGAATGAGCATCACTTGAGTGACTTAATGGATGCTCTGAAAAAAACCCCTCTGCAAGCTCACAGCTCAGAGAGTTGCTTTTCAAAAGTCTCTTGCAAACTTGCCCGCAGTTGATGTTTCTTTGAAGAGTCTGTGATGACTCTTTATCTGTAGATGGTTGAAGCACGTTCAGCCCTGCCTGGGTGTCAGCACTTGGTTTTCAAAGAGAATTTGTTAGCAGAGTGCAGCCTGAGAGATGAAAGGATCTGTGCTGAGTCTCCTTGGAGGCAGCGAGACACCAGCCAGGGAGAGAGGGGTTTTGAGAGAGATTTGCTTTCCCTGGTCAGCTGTGTCAGAGAAGGTTTTCTCCCTGGGACAAACTCCTTTCCCTTGGTGAGCTGGAGGCTGCCTGGGAGCAGAGGATGGGCACTGGGGGCATTGCTGCCCAGAGCTCTCAGCTTGGAGGGACACCGTGGGGCATCTGTACAGCCCCCCTGCTCCTGCAGGGACATCCCAGAGCAAATCACACCCCTCGTGTCCTCTGCTCCTTCACCTGCCTCCCTCAGAGGCTGGGCCGGGAAAGGTTTCTGCACACGGTGGAGGTGGCAGCTGGAGCAGTGGAGCACAGCCCCGTGTCCCCCTGGGCTGTCTCTGAGCTTGTCTGTCCTTTCCTGTCCTGTTGATGGCCCCTCTTCCCTCCTGCCGGCTCTCCTGGCACGGCTCCTGCTCTGGCAGCTTCCTTGTGCTCGTGTTTCTCATTTTTGAACATCTTTGGCATTGCCTGGTTCAGTTTGAGATCCTTTTGCTCCGTTTTCCCTCCTGTATCTTTGCAGGACAAAGACCCCATCCCTGGAGCAGTTCAGAACCTTCCTGCAGCCCTTCATAACTGCTGTGAATTTCCTAAATTCTGCTCCTGCAGACCTCCCCACCCCTCGGCTGTTTTTCCAAGCGTGTGCTCCGATGGTGAAAAGGAACATAAATATATTTTCCCACTCCCATCAGCACATCACCAACAAGGTCTCCTGCATGGCAAAGTGCAGGCAGCCCCAGGAGGGCACAGAGGGGCAGGATTCAGCCCCAGGAGAGCATGGAGAGGCAGGATTCAGCCCCAGGAGGGCACAGAGGGGCAGGATTCAGCCCCAGGGGCAGGATTCAGCCCCAGGGGGGCAGGATTCAGCCCCAGGGGCACCTTTGTTCAGGCAGAGCTGCTGTCAGCCCAGCCCCAGCAGGGCTCTCCGGGGGTTCTGCTGCTGCTGGGGTGCATCGATCTCCCCTCCTCTCCTGGTGCTGTGAGAGCAGGGATAATGATCCCTGTGTCACTGCAATGCCTTCCCCGAGCTGGGAACCAGGCAGGACAGCAGCTCCTGCCCCACAGCTGCAGGAGAGGGGCAGGGAGAGCCCTGGGCTGCTTTTGGCTCGTCCCTGGGAGCTGCTGGGCTCTGGGAAAGGTGAAGCAGCAAAGCTGCAGCTCCTGCTCAGGGCCTTGGGCCAGCTCTGTGGTTGGGCTCAGCTGCTGGGAAACACCAAAAATCATTTACCAAGCAGAGGCACTTGCCCCAGCGTGCTGCAGCTGAAGGAGTTTGGGGTGCAGGGAGGGGCTGGTCCCTCTGCAGGGCAGGAGCTCTGAGCTCTTGGTGTGCAATCACTTCCAGGAGATCCCTGCACTGGACCTCGCTCCTCCTTTTATGAAAGTCTGGGAATTGCAGTCCCTGGAATGCAGGGAGGAGCTGGGAGGAGCGGGGAGGCTGTGGCAGGGTTTATGGCACCGGAGTGTCCCTGCTGGTGACCCTGCCGCGGGCTGCAGTGATCGGGAGGAGGCTTTGGCAGAGCCCATGTCCCCGCAGGAACCAGACATCATGTGGCTCCTGCCTGGCACTGGGGGCTGTCACTGTCACTGTCACTGCTGTCACACATCGGGGAGGAGATGCTGCTCCTCATTAGCGTCAGGGGTGGAGGGCATCCTCGGCAGGATGCAGCACAGGCAGCAGCTCCTGGCCTTTCCTTGGCTTTGTGCCACCCAGCCCGACAAAGATTGGGGTGTTTGGAGTCATCCTAAGCAGGAATTGTCAGGCACGTCCTTTGGCAGCCTGGCAGGCCTGCAGCCTGCTGCCAGGGCAGGATTTATTTGTGTTTTGCCGGCCCTGCTCACCTCACTGCTCACCTGGATTACCCAGGGTGATGAACGAGCACTGAGCACACTCTCAGTTTAACAGCTTAAAGGCTGAAGCTCTCAGCTTCTCCTGGATATCGAGATCCTCTTTTTCTCAATTAGCATCACAGTGATTCTTCCCCAGGGCCTGATTTCAGCCCGGGGTGGGGCACCCATGAGACGTGTGTCTGGCTGAGCTGCACCAGGGGGAGAGGGGGCTGATGGCTGTTCCCATCCTTCCCCATGGCTGTTCTTTCCCTTCCTAATTCCTGTTTTTCCCCATCCTGATGCCTGTTTTTCCCCCCATGGCTGTTTCCCCCCATTCTGATGCCTGTTTCCCCATCCTGATGCCAATTTTTTACCCTCTGAGGGCTGTTTTTTCCCCTTGATGCCCATTTTTCCCCACCCTGATGCCTGTTTCCCCACCCTGATGCCTGTTTTTTTCCCCATGCCTGTTTTTCCCCATCCTGATGCCTGTTTCCCCCCATCCTAATGCCTTTTCCCCCCCTGATGCCCATTTTCCCCCCCATGTCCGTTTTCCCCCCTGATGCCCATTTTCCCCCCCTGATGCCCATTTTCCCCCCTGATGCCCATTTTCCCCCCTGATGCCCATTTCCCCCCTGATGCCTGTTTTCCCCCCCTGATGCCTG
>VZUI01038568.1:0-17403 GCA_013401135.1 Cettia cetti | reverse complement strand
AAAAAAAAAAAAAAAAAAAAAAAAAAAAAAAAAAAAAAAAAAAAAAAAAAAAAAAAAAAAAAAAAAAAAAAAGTGGATATCAAACTTCTCATGCTTGGCCACATGACTATTTATTGCAAAATCCATTTCCACTCTGAGTAGAAAAAGCCTATCTGAAGCTGCCATAAAGATAAAAAAGTACTTTGGATATCTTGTACTGATAGAATCAAGACATCCTGTATGATGTAAGCCCAGGCTGCTTTCCAGTGCACAAAAGCACTGACAGCAATTTTTCCTGCCCAGATCGACACAGAACTGATCCAGGGTAACATCAGAGCCAAGAACACCTTCCAGGGATGGGATATTGCCAGCCTGCAGCATCCTCCTCACAGGATTATATCCTCTCTTTGTGCTGCAACTCCTGGAAAAAAGCACTGCCTTGCCAGTTTTATATTCATTTTACCACTTAATTTTGCAGTTTCTCCAAACTGCCAAACTCATGGACCTCAGAAAATTCTACATCATAGTCAAATTCATTCCAAAAACATTGAAAGCTGCCACCCTTCCTCTTCCTCTAGCTTGCTGCTTCTCTCACATCTCAGTGGAGCAGCTTCAGAGCCCTGTCAGTGGCACAGCAGAGGCCACACTCCACGGGGAAGGGTGCCTGGAGCAGGTTATTACAGAATCAGCCATTTACAATTGCTCTCATTTTCTCCAAAGCAGATCGAGACAAACCAGGCTCTTTGGACTGGAAACATCTGCTTTGGAAGTGATTAAGAGCAGTTATGGAGTCATTCCTGTCATTTTCCTTGCTCAGACAAGCTCTAGGGTCCAATTTCTATAGGCATTTGAGCACCTTATTCCCTTGGGTTCCTTTTGAAAGTTTTAGCTCATAAAGTTTTCCCCCTAAAGCCCCCTGGCATTTGCTACATTCACATGCTATATTTAAACCCCCTAATCTAAATTACAAACTCTGCAGCCTCTTTACAGCACTCTTAGTACACTTAACACAATAGGATTCTCATCACCACCAGGAATTTGAACAGTTATGAGTATAAAAAAATATATATGGGAGACAAAAAGTGACCTTATGGTCTAGGACTTGAATTTGATTTACAGGCAAGGTAAATAGCTGGCAGAACAAGGAGTCAGCAGGAAATGCTTTATCAAATGGAACACAGATAACAGCACATCTGAATGTTGCTAAATACTTGTATTTTTAGTATTTCTATGTTTATACTTATATGTTCATATTCATTTATGTTCATATTACATGTCTATGTCTATATATTCTATTATATTTCTTTGTCTATGCTCAAAACTCCCTGGGGGAATAAAAATCACATTTTGGGGAGTTAGAGGTGATCTGAAACACAGAGAAATCTCCAAACTTCTCTGCAGCAACTGAGTGCCAGATTATGACACAAAAGCCATGCTGGTGAACTTTGTCTCACAAGCAGCACCTAAATATTTGAAAATTTGTCTCTTCCTGCTGAAAGGTGCAACAGCAACGCCCTCATTTATCCCTGGACTTCCCTGTGCTCCTCCTCACAGTAAAAGCATCTTCCATTTATTATATTCAAGGGGAGAAAGTAGAACTAAATCAGAAAAAACATTTGTGGGTATTATAAATTCCCCTTTCTGCAGGCCTTGGTGCTTCACCTCAAGGCACCCCACCGACATTCTTGGGGAAGTTTCACTGCCCATCGTTTCAGTTTCAGCAATTGCAGTAAACCCCACTAAACAGGAAACAACCCAACAACACCACAAGAAAGGCCAAAGAGCTTTTTTTACAGGAAAGAATTGTTCAAGAAACTTTCTTGAGCTGCATCATTAAAAAAAAAAAAAACAAACAAACAAAAAAAAAAAAAAAAAACCAAACCAAAACAAGCTGGAAATGCTGCCCAGCTCTTTGTGGTGTTCTTACAGCACTTAAAATGACACTTTGCATCAGGACCTTGAGCTGCCACTGTCAAGCAAAAATATTGCCTTAAGGGCCAATTTCCAGAAGCAATTTCAATTTCAAAACTAATGTATTTGGGAGGAAGCGAATTTGAGCCTCCTCATGTCAGGGTTAACTATCCAGTAGAAAATGGGGAGTTTTATCAGCAGATCAGAGCAGATCCTGTTTTCACAGCTGCAGATGCATCAGGCAGATTCAAAGGTCGGGGCTGGGGAAGCTTCCATAGGTGGCAGCATTACTGCAGGATTTTAGGGAGAAATCCAGATGAGCAGGATGATGCTCCAGCATCGACGGGAATCTCCCTTACGGGAAAAACCTTCTAGGAAATAATGACTTTATTTCTGTAGTTTTATTTCTGTAGTATTATTTATTTCACCCAGACCAGGCTGCCATTCCAACCTCGAGGATGATTTTTAAAATCCAGTAGGAAAGCTTTGGAATTCTGTCCAAACAAGGTTTAATAATGAGCTGGATTGATAATTTACAGCTATTAACAAGCCTATAATTATCAATAAATTCGGCTTTTACTTTCAGAGGCAGAATTTGGGGCGGGGAGGGGGTTACCCCAAAACAAAGGCTCATTTACAAGGTAATTTTCAAAGTCAGGGTCCCACCATCACCCACACAGGGGGAGCAGGATTCTCCAGATTTTCCTCAGCTGCTTAATCAGCTTCATCGTGTGCGTGTGATTCAGAATCCCTCCTTCCCCTTTCTCATCTCTTTTTTAGGACCCTGGTACAGAAATGTCCCAGAGGAAGCTGCCTGTCATCGGTGTCACAGCTGCCTCACCCAGGCAGGCTTTTGCTCCCCTCTCCTGGCTGATTTCATCTCCAAAAACAAGGAGGAAAAGGCAAAAGTGTAAACCAACCCTTTGAGAGGAGGCTGAAGACGTTCCCCACATTGACAGAGGAGACTTGGACCAGAAATTACCCAGGATTTGTGAAATGCCACCTCAAACCTTCCACAGCTGGCACTGTACCCACTCCAAATGTTAAATTTCAAGGACAAATACCCTGAGTTGCTCTGAAGAATTTGGAAGTGTTGCTGGATGACGCCAAATTCCACACAGTGAGCACCCAAATGGGAAGAAACCCACCAAGCCTCTCCAGGGTTTCTTTTCGAAGGGATCCAAAACAAATTTCAGAGTTGGGGGATGAGGGTTTCAATTTTCATTTGAAGCTTTTTTTGGGGGGACCCTACAAAAAAAAAAAAAAAAAAAAAAAAAAAAAAAAAAAGAAAAAAAGAAAAAAAGAAAAAAAGAAAAAAAGAAAAAAAATCACAACAAAAATTTAACTGCAAACCTCACATAAATTCTCATTTTGACAATAATTTTACCATAAAGGTCTGAAAATTAGTTGTATTTTCTCTAGGTTTCCCTCCTCTTTCCCAGCATTTTAACACTAAAAAACAGGGAAATCTTGTGTTTGTTCTTTATTCAGAAAACTTAAGAAAAATCTGATTTTTTGTTCGTTTTAATTACTCTCCAACATCTTCCCCCAGTGAAGCTCTTCCCCATACACTCCTCCCCTCTTTAACTATTACACTGAAATTCCTTCTGTTAAAAACTGACCCAAACCAAGCTGCCACTCCTTTTTTAGTGCATTTCCCAGTCTTTTCCTGAATAATCCCCCTAAAATACGGGAATCTTTTCTGCCATGACCCACGATTATCAGAAAGAGCAGTCACTGTTCCATCGATCAGATCAGTGCTCTGGGAGCCGAGCAAAATCCAGGGGAACGATGATGACGATGAATTGATTTTTGTTTCCTTAAAACAAATTGAAAAACGCAACGAGCCTGCAATGAATTGTTCCGTCTACTCCGCAGACCGAACTTAATTAACTATTTAATTAAGCGAGGAATGAACGCTGTTAGCAAAACGTGGTGCGGGTCATGCCTTGCTCATTCTCTCCTCCCCTCCTCCCTGCATCCACTCGAGTTTGAGGGCACAGAGGCCTCTCTTTGTCACAGCTGCAAACAGTGGCAGCATTGAGTGATGCGCTCATGTGGCCAAAAATAACCCAGCAAGTGTCCCCTCAGCCCGGGGGCATCCAGCGGCATCGCCAGCGCTTGGCACGGCCCTGGAAACTCGACACCTTCCCAGATGGGAAATAAAAACACCCAAGAGCTTTCTGTATGAGTTTAAAGGGACGATGACTTTGTTTTCCTCCATGTGTTTGGTGTTTTTAAGGAGGTTTTTATAGCTGTGTGTTTTCTCAGGGAGTTGTTTTTCATTGTTCTTAGCTGAATTTCACCAAGGGTTGTTGTTGTCTGTCTTCAGTGTCCCAGTTTTATGTAGAATCATGGAATGGTTTGGGTTGGAAGGGACCTTAAATCCCATCCATGGGCAGGGACAGCTCCCACCGTCCCAGGGTGCTCCAAGCCTGGCTTTGGACACTTCCAAAGGAACCACAGCATCTCTGGGAATTCCATCCCAGCTCCCCACTACCCTCACAAGCAGTAATTTCATCCTAATATTTCATCTAAACCTGACCTCTTTCATCTTCTGACGCTTTCATCTTGTGTTCTTTTATAATTTATCTGAGATCACATAAAATCTTAGGCAGAATTCATTTTACACCTAGATCCAAAAGATTTTCAGGTCTTTCTTAGCAAATAGCAATTCTGGTCATTCATGTAGCAATAAGAAGTCAGGCTCCTGAATGCTAGGTGCACTAAGATGTCCAGATGCATGGATCCAGCTAAAGAAGTCATTATTGTTCCTTCTTTTAGAAAAAAAAGGAAGGAAGAAACGAGATAATTTGCTTAGCTGGCACAACAAACACAAAATAAAACAGAGAACAAAATCCAGATCACTTAAGTTCCTTGTCAATCTTCTAATGAAGAGCTCACCCTTCATTTTTGTAAAGCAAAACTACAGGATCAGTTTCTTTTTGATCCATGCTGTGATCTTTTCCACCAAACAGATTTCAAAACCTACCCCAGAAGTGGCTGCAGCAGATCCTCCAATAGATACAACCAAAATTTGTAAAGCAAAAAGGGCAGTTTCAGCTTAAAAACAGACTCATTTGGATTGCTGATTTCTAGGGAATAAAGTTTGTTTCCAAGACTGGTACTTTTTTTTTTTACCTTCACATTCAGGTCTGGAGTGATTTTTCACATGATGCAAGTGAAAACACTGGCCTGGATTAACAAAATGGAGAACAAGAATATTTAACAGTGCCCATGGCTGTACCCTCTTTTGGAGTGCTGGAAACATCAGAGACTGGGAAAACAAAGGTTTGAGAGTTTATTCCTGCTGTCAACAGAAGTCCAAGGTGGGTTGGAATGCTCCCCATGGAGCTCTTCATTTGAGTTGTCTCATGGCCAAAACCACATTTCCAAAGGAAGGAGCAGCACTGGATAAAAATCCTCCAGGTTCATGTGGAGTTGGAGATGTCAGGCTGGGCCCTGTGGGTGGTGTTTTCCAACCCCCTGTTCATTGCTTCCCCAGCCTCCCCCTCAAGGGAATGTCCCATCAGTCCTGGAGGAACGTGACAGTGAATCCACAATTGAAAAGATTTCAGATTTCACAGGGCTCTCCTGGTAAACCAACCAGCCATCCCCAGGAGAGCAAAAGCTCATTCCAGAGGAGCCCCATTTGATCTGGAGCACTCTGCAGAAGCTGTGGGGATGGCAAAAGCTCATTCCAGAGGAGCCCATTTGATCTGGAGCACTCTGCAGAAGCTGTGGGGATGGCAAAAGCAGGGTGCTCATTCCAGGAGCCCCATTTGATCTGGAGCACTCTGCAGAAGCTGTGGGGATGGCAAAAGCAGGGTGCTCATTCCAGGAGCCCCATTTGATCTGGAGCACTCTGCAGAAGCTGTGGGGATGGCAAAAGCACCTCCAGCTCGGGAGGGAAGGAGTGGGCAGGCTCTGGGAGCTGCACATTTGGCAACACTGGATGAAACTGCTCTGCTGCTACACCCAGGCTGTTTGCAACAGCTCTGCTGATGCTGGCACTGCATGGGGAAAGCAGGAGGAGCAGCAGGCAGAGGAAGGATCTATTTCAGGCTGCTGCAAAATGAACACTGCAGCTTCACTCTCTGTGGTGGCTGCTCTGGTTTCTCGGGGCAGAGCCAAAGTCCAGTTGTCTCCTCCAGAGAACAAGAGAAATACAGAGCTTTAAGCAAACAATTGCCTCCTTATGCAATGTCCCAGCTGGTGCAAGGAGAGGAGCTCTGAGCAAAAAACATGGCCAAAAAATGAGAAAGCAGGAAAATGAAAGTGGATATGTGTGTGACTGAAGGGGTAAAAGGTTGGTTTTGAGCAGAGGGCAGAAGGGAGGGGTCAGGGCTCTGGTCCCTCACTGCTGGCTGCTTCCTGGGGACAGAAGATTTTATGTGTACTTCAAACTGAAGTTTTGGTTAATGTGTTCAAATTACCTGCTATGAAGCGGGGTTTAGATGCTTGGCTTTCAAAATGACCTGATTTTTAGAGGGTCCAGGTAAACCAAAGTTTTGATTGCAACCACTGCTTTGTTGTCACATCATTCTGCTGAGGATCCCTGAAGAATCTGTTTCCATAGTGTTGGGTAAGAGCAGGCAGAGAGGATTTTGTAACTTTTACATTTTATTTTTATGCTGGGAAGGGAAGTTTTCCAAGCTTTGAAACGTACTTGTTTTTATCCCCACAATGCAGTAAAAACTAAGGCCTTTTAAAACCCTTTGGTTGTTGCTTGGCAAAGTACAGAGAAAGAGAGTCAGCTTTTGCTGATGATGGCCAGCAACAAATTTAATTAGGGCACCGGTTTGCAGTGTGACAAAGTTCAAGAACTTGGGCAGAATCAAGAAGAACAAGAACTTAAATTGACCCTCCTGTGTATGAGAAACCCTTGCTAGAAAAATCAAAACCCTGTACCTTCCCTTCTTATCTTAGACCATTTCATGGAGATCACAGCCTTTCTTTAAATAAAATGTTTTAATTAGCTTTGTCTCCAGGTATGGTACAATATACCTGTTGTCAATATGTTTGATTAAAGTTATTATTGTGCTCACAGTATTGACAAGAGCTGCTCAAACACACTGAGAAACCAAACACTGTTTTGCTGAGCCCCAAATGTTCCATTTGAATCACTGCAAGTCCTTAAACTCTCACATTTTGCCTGTAACTGATTCATTGTTCCTGCAGCCTTTCTTTTATAACCACTGGGAACACAACTGATCAACTTCTTGGTTTCCCAGAGCCCCTGCAGAGTTCAGGGAACTTCCAGAGTCTGGGAAATATTCCTAGTTTAGTCCAGTTTTTGAGAGAAGAAGTTCCTCTCAAACCAGAAATACTCTTGCTTTTTGGGTAGAGGGTAATTTTCTGTCACTGAATATTTATGTGCATTCTTTCGTGGCTCAGATTTTTTCTGGAGAACAGCTCTGTACTTTCAAAGAACAGCTCTCATTTGCCACCCACTTTCTTATCACTTTTTGCAACTGTGATAAAATATGGAATGTGAAAACTGACTTATCCTAACCTTGTGGTTTTGTCCATCAGGGTTGTTCATCCTTGGATTCAATGTCACCAAGAGGAGAGGGTTCTACACAAAAAGCAGAAATGAGGACTTGGCAAGTCTGGTAACACATTCTTCATAGTTGGATTCTCTGCTGTCCAGATGGATGTAAACTTTGATTAAGGTGTTTTCCACAGATAAATCATTTTAACACCACTTTTCCAGTGTGTATTCCCTGGAGTTTACCAGGCCCAAACTCACTGTGCAGGCAAAAATTCAACTGCATTTTCCTGAAGCTGTAAGCAGTTGAATATTCTTGGAATGTCCATTGCTACAAAACTTAATCGGAATTGATCACTGACTCAAAAGTTCCTCTGTGGAAATAGAGAAACAGGAATTTATCTATAGAGATAGAGAGCATGACCATGTAAGCCTCATGTTGGTTGAAGCAATGGGGATAGGAGAAGTTTACTTTTAATCTCAGTGACCATAAAATAAAAACAGTGACACTGCAGAAATGTAGCTTTACCCAGTGGTCTGGCTCAAGGCTGGGAATAGCACTTGGAGCTCCATGAAAACTCCCCTCTGCTGTTAAGCAAAGTGAAAAGAAGTCAACCTGAACCACTTTTTAATAATTAAACCTTGCACTAGTGGCTCAGATGAACTCATTTCTCTTTGCATGCAGCGAGCTGGGCAGATGTTCTGTGACTAATTACTGCAGCTCAGTGCAGTGCTCGTTAGACATTATCAGCTGGATCTCATGTCCTTGTGTGACCACATCCTAAATTCCACCTGGCTTATAGGGATGGCTCTTTTCAAAGATCCCTGGATGCCTAATTCTGGCATTCTGCACACTTGTGTTTGCCCAAGAATGAATTGATAGTCAAGTATCAGTAAAGGAGTTTTTACTTTCTATCCCTCCATCCCTCTTGGAGTCATTTATAAAGCAGCTTTCTATTTAAAAAATAAATGGCTTTTTCCCCTGGGATAGAAGTACCCAGATCTCTCTGCTGACAGGCAAAGCAAGAAACAGGATCATGTCAAAACCAGTATGTACAGGGAACCTCAAAGGTAAATTTATTCTGTTCCAGGCAGTGAAGTGCAAAGATGATACAGGCACAGGAAGGGAAAGGAGAGAAGGTCAATAAAGAAAGTAATTCAGAGCTTACTCTTGTCTAGGATTTTTTAACAGTCTTTAGTTTGGCCAATTAAGAATCACATTAAACAACCTTCCCTTTTCCTGTTTCTCAGGGGTCCTCCCTGCACAGCTCCTTGGAGCTGTATCTTCTGCTGCAGATCATGGACACTTTGCAATTCTCCCTGAAGAAAGGGCCACCTTCTCCTCCTTCCTGGCAGCCCTCAGCTGTGGCAGCACCATTGTGATGTATTGCCAGGCTTAATTACAAATAACTGAGCCTTTCATTGGTGTCTTATAATTAGCTTCCCATTTGCCAAGTTGAGAATGACACTGGCTGAAGCACGAGCACATAATTCAGCGATCAGAGCTCTGAGTTTGGAAACCACGCTGGAGTTTCTTGGCCCTCTGCACGTAGTGGCCCTTCCCTGCAGAGGAGCTCACACAGTGCAGTCAAAATGAAAAGAAAATGTTTGGGCTTGCTGGAACTTTTGTCCTGGTTGAAGCATAAGAGTTTGGATTTTGAAGGGGAAGGGGAGAAAGTGAAGTGGGGGGATATGAGGAAAATACAGAAGAAGGAATAGAAAATGGAATCTGGGAAGAACAGATCTTGCAAACATTGAAAGCAGCTTTTAGACAGTCAGGTGGATACTCTGCTCTCGTGAGACCCCACCTGCAGAGCTGCCCCAGCCCTGGGTCCCAGCACAGGGAGGATGTGGAGGTGTTGGAGAGACTTCAGAGGAGGCTCCAGGATGATCAGAGGGCTGGAGCAGCTCTGCTGGGAGAATTGGAATTGTCCAGCCTGGAGAGGAGAAGTTTCAGGGTGATGTAATTGCACCTCCCAGATGAAGGAGATGGAGAAAGAACATTTACAGAGGCCTGGATTGGCAGGAGAAGGGGGAATGGCTTCTGGCTGCCAGAGGGAAGGGTTAGATGGGTTACTGGGAAGAAACTCTTCCCTCTGAGGGTGAAGAGGCCCTGGCACAGGTTGCTCAGAGCAGCTGTGGCTGTCCCACCCCTGGAAGTGCCCAATGCCAGGTTAGATGGGGCTTGGAGCGGCCTGGGATAGTGGAAGTTTTCCCTGCCCATAGCAGGGGGTGGCACAGGATGATCTCTAAAGTCCCTTCCAACCCAGACTATTGCATGAATCTCTGATTCTACAACTCTTGTAGCTCAGCAATAAAAGAGAATAGAGTTCTACACATGTAAAAAATCATGGCTAAATTCAGGATATCACACCAGGCTCAGGACAAACGATACCCAAATCAAAACCGAGTTTCTTTAGGCTCTCAAAGTTGTCTTTCAGATTTAGCCTAGTTTATAAAGCTTTCCAGGGCAAGGATGAAATGCATTTTTAAACACCAGCAGTCACAAACAAACACTGAGAAAGTTGTCTAAATTTCAGCAACAGTTCAGAAGTTTTGACAATTCAAAATGTTTGCAGTCAAGTGAAACGCCAACAAGGTTTGGTAAGTAACAGACAACTCTTCAGTGAGTTTTCCTCCTCTGATTATGTGATGGAAGAAAATTGTCACTCAGTTCTAGAGATATTTCCATCACTCCTCTGGACTAACACAAGCTGTGTGTGCTCAGTAGCTCTGAAATTGTGTCTGTAAGCTGCAAGAGAGAAAGAAAAGTGAGGAACCTGAGGTGCAGAGACTTTCCAGGAGTCTGGACTTCAGCCTACAGTTAGCACACCCTGTCACTGCAGTTCTCCTAATTAAAGCAGGATGACAAGCCTCTAAGTCTGATTCATCACCTACACCATCATTTACCTCAATACAGAGAATCTGCACTATAAAAATCAGAACCTCTGCCCTGACTCCCTGCAGGGCTGTCACACCCCCAGGCTCTGTGCTCCTGCAGGATTTGCAGCACCATCCTCTGCTGCTTCCAGGACCCTTCCCCATCAGACAGGGCTGAATTTTGGCCAGGAGCTGCCTCTGGGGTGTGGGGACCCAGGGGACAGGGCACTGCCACACTGCTCAGCAGCCAGAGCTGAGGCTCCTTCAAAGGCACTTTCCTCAGGGGGGTGTCCCCTAACACACCCTCACTCACAGCTTGTGCAATCCAAGGGAAAAAGGTAAGAAATGTGATTACACCAGGCCCAGAGTGCACTGAGGGTGACAGAGAAAATCACACCAGACAACAGGAGGTCACGTTTCCTTCTACCCCCAGTGAAGCATCTGCTCTGCACTGCAATGAGTGAGGGAGAGAATCACAGCCCAGAGTGTGCTCTGTGACTCCAGCCCCAAAGGTCCCTGCTCCTCAGAGCAGGAGATGAGTTGATTTTGAGCCTGAGTGCCAGGAGCTGTTTTAAAACACGTTCTGAATGTTTCAGTGAAAGGCTGCTCCTCTGAGGAGTTAAGGGCTATCATCCCCAGTTTGTTTCCAACTAAAAATCCAGGGGCAGAATGCATTTGCTCAAGGTCTCCAAGGGAACCAGCAACACAGCAAGGATTAGAACTAAGGATTTCCTGTCCTATCTGCAAACCACACCTCTCTCCTGTTTACAATGTGAACTTATTCCCAAGCAGAAAAGCCATGTGAATGGAACAATTAATTCTGCTATTTCGGCCTCCCTTCCTTCCCTTCTAAGTTCATTCCTGGCATTACCTTCAGGTCCTTGCAAACCTGGTACCAGAAGAACTGTGGGACAAAGCAAAGCAAGAAAAGAACATTTCAGAAGAAATGTTTCAGCTGCAAATACTTGAATTTTGATTTATATACTTGTTCGCCTAATTAGGTTTGAAACACTTTAGAAATACCCTCAAAATATGCTGCTCTTGTTAATGAAAAATGCAACCAAAAGGTAAACGAACTCCTAAACCAAGGAGAAAGTTAATGAATGACTAATCAAAAGTTACCTGCACATGTCATTTTTTGCACACGTGATTTGAGCAACACTAGAATGATAGTGCTACTACTCAGAGTAAGTTACTATCAACAGAGTTTTAAAGAGAAAATACTTTTGCTTTCCTTTTTTTTTTTTTTAAAGTCAGATTTTCACATTTCCTGGAATCAAGAGCTAAAAGCTCCTGGAAAAAATATCATCTGAAGTTTTCTCATGTCTTTCTATGATTCCAAGGCTCTGGACATCAGTGTGTTTACACCTTTAAATACCACAGGAATTTGGTAACACCAAGCTGATTGAAGTTGTCTAGAGCCTGAGATCAAGAGCAAGAATGCTTCAGCTCAAAGCCTAAAGTGATATTTTAGTCCAAATTATATATTTAATCATCATTCCCCACCATCCATGGTTTTAAAGGAGCATTTCTTCTGGCAAAGTGGGATCCTTGATGTGATAAGTTGCTACTCCCTGCTAGCACCACTCAGAGCTACCAATTAACTTCTTACTGCAAAATGCTACCAAAATTACAGGCTTCTTCTGCAAAAACATGATTCCAAGGAGCTGATCCTGCTCCTTTTAGACCAGTTGGCTTTTTAGGTGTGTTTTAGTAACAGCGGCTTCAGTGATACATAAAGAAAACTACAGGGCCTGAGTTAAGACTTGGATTTACAACTCCTTTTTGAAATGCACCTGCACAGGTGTAATTCTTCAAGCTCCTACTGAAGGATGATAGCTTGTTAACTCAATTAATGTGTAAAAGCACTTTGCCTTTGTTAGAATCTAAAATAGAAGATGTGAAAGCCCACTGTTAAAAATAACAGGGAAATTCTATGGACAGCAGTGTTTTTAACATGCTTGCTTTTCAGTTTCCTGCTTTTGTTAAGCAAAAATGTTTCATAAAAGCCTTTGAGGTTTTTCTTTCACTTATTTAGATCACCTAGGCAGGTTTATTAGTAGGGTAAAATTAATACTTCTTTTCCCTCAATAATCCCACAATCCTTCACAAAAAAAAAAAAAAAAAAAAAAAAAAAAAAAAAAAAAAAAAAAAAAAAAAAAAAAAGAAGAGTTTAAAGGCTTAAAAAGCAAAAACAACCCAACCCCAAATGAAAACTCCTCAAGGTCTTTGGAGCTATGTACCCTGGCTCCTCCTCTTCCTGCAAGGTGCCTCCTAAAGGTGCTGGGGATGACTGAGGCTCTTCTCCCTTCAGGGTTGCCTGTGCTCCTCAGGGATGCAGCATGCAGCCTGACACGGCTGAGCATCAAGGGCTGGGGTCTCCCCCAAGGTAACTTTTTTCTTCTCAATGTTTGTATTTTTGTTATGTTCCTTTCATTGATCTAAACCCACTCAAAGAGCCAAGAAATGTTAATTATCCCCTTTCTAAAGACTTGAATAGGAGAAGGAGACTTGAATAGCTTTTAAAGTATTCTCTGAGTATGTATTTATTGGTTTTGGTGTAACTTGATTTTGTCACTGGTACAAAGAACCTGCGTTTTCAACTGAAGGATCTGTTTCTCTCTTGGGTGGTGAAATTGGGGCTGGAAAGGACCAAAGCATCCCTTAGGCAGGAGCAGCTCTACTTAGCCTATTCCCAGGAAGGGAATCTGCTCTTAAGAGTGCCTTATAATAGATGTGCTGCAGGGATTTTTTGACAATGTAGTTCAGTATTTAATCACTTTTCTTAGAATAAAACCACTTTGTGAGGGCCTTGTGTTGTCTTCATGGGGCGCAGTTTGGGATGACTGTCCTCATTTTGTTTTGCTGTTGTTGTTTTCCTGCTGTTTGTAGTTTTCAGTGTTCTAAGTTATGTCCAAATTATCCTGAGCTGGAAGACTCAAAGTGCCAGGTTATCCTGAATCAAACATGTAATTGTAGCTGCTTCTTTTTAGGGAGGGTTAAACCTATGCCTCATGAACTTCTTATCTTCTCCTATGGCTCCAGTCTGAGTTTCAATAGGATTATTAGCATCCCATAACAATACTCTTATTTTTTGGTTGGGCTCATCTTTCCATAGAACTAACTACAGTTTGCAAAAAAACCCCCCAAAAAACAACAACAAAAAAAGTCCACCCCTGCCAAAAAAATACCCCTATAGTAAAAGACACCAGAAATAAGAATGAAATTTTTTTATAAATTTCAATTTACACCTCTTGTCTTTATTTTTAATTCCAAAATACTGGGACACTCCTGCCCTCACCAAGCCCTCCCTTAAAGAAACTTCAATTTCAACATTTCCCTTTCCAAAAATAAAACCCAGTGACTTTGGAAGTGCCCCAGTGATACAGACCACAAGAAATATCTTTATAGTGTTCAGGTTTAGGACACAGTGTGGCAAGGAACTTGAAAAGCTTAAACCTTTGTTTACACCTCAGTTTTAGCCAAAAAATCGTGGCCACTGGCAGTTGAGGGTTTGCAGGTGACACCTGGTTAAGGTGAAATCGGGTTGAATAAAGCCAGAAAAAGGAAATGAAATTCTGTGTGCCCACAGAAGAGGCTCTGGGCTGGCAGCACAAAGAGCAGGAGGGACCCAGGTGAGCCAGGTTGGTGCAAGAGGTGAAGAGGGTGGATGGGTTGGGACTTGTCCCACAGGTAATTTTCCCTGAGACACGTTGCAGAACCAGGGTCTGCCTGACCTTTTGTTCAGCTTCCCTGCAGCAGCACCCAGGAGTGACTCAGCACTGGTTTGATAATGGCTGTTTATGTGAAATTAAGAGTGGGAAATGGGGGGTGAACACCAACAAATATTTTCTAGGAGTTAAGGCTGGTATTCTCTGAAATGCTCTGTAAAAACACAATGGAAACCTCTCAGTGAGACACTTGAAGCTGAACAGAATGAAGTACAGAGAGTAGGGAATTACACTGCCCTGATGTTAACCTGCACATGGCCTCAGATGGCTCAGCTATTACTAAATTCCAGTGATAATTCTGCTGATAATTGCTCCCTTTATTTCTAAACCGAATTGTTGTAATTCATTATAGTCTTGTCTTACAGGTCAAATTACTGGAAAACTAAAGCAGATACAAAATGAGTTGCTGATAGTGCTCTTCTTTGGAGCCTCAATTGTTTGATCAGTCATTTGACATTATTATATATATATATTTTTATTGGCTGCTGGGCATGTGTTACACTTTGATTTTTAGGTTGTTCTCACTTCCACAGCTCCTGGTCTAGGTTGCTGTGAACTGGCCACTCTTTATGTAGTTTCTGACAAATATCACAGCAAATAGATCCAGAAATGCTGTTTTGTGAGTCCTTGTTCCTGTAAGTCCCTCCCACTTCCCAGAGGTGTTCTTCAGTCTCAGCTGAAGGAGTTTATGTGGAGGGTAAGAATTAGTCATTAAAGCTTGATCAGAGTAGGTAAATGCTCATTAAAGCTTTGTGCTGTTGGTGGCTGTGTATAAATTTAACATCATACAGTTACAACCTCCCCAGAGCACCTCAACAAATGCTCAAGCTCCAGAGAAATCCAAGTAAATCCATAAACTTTGAATCAGGGCTATGGAACACACTCTGCCTAATTTGGACCAACAATTCATAGTGTGAACACTCTGAACTACCCAGCAAGTGAACACCCAGGCAAAGGTTGTGGTTCCAAAGATGTCTCACTAATTACTCTGGCTGTGATCTAATGTTAGTTATTTATTATGCTCCTTTATTTTCTGTAGCTCAGTTAGTTCACAACAAAAACCTGAAATGTTGGAGTTACAATCCATCCTCGTGGCACCATGATATTAAACCTTTTCTAAGAGGGATTTTATTTTAATTACAAGGTATGTATTAAGGCTTCATCAATTTCTATTACAGAGCTAATTGCAGGTCTCTTTCCCTTGTTTAAATTTTTTTAGCCACAAAAGTTCTTGAACCAATGCTTATTCTACTATGAGGACAAATTCTGCAGTAATTATACAGGAGGCAGTGGATGAATTGGAGTAGATTTGCAAATTTTCTTGCTAAACAGTTGAAGGACAATTCTGCTTAAATTGAAAAAAGTATGTATAAGGAATTCTGAAAAGGGAGGAATGGCAGCTTTCATGCTGAATTTGGTATCAAGAAAACATAGCCACAGATTTGTAGAATTGTGTGAATTTGCTCTTGAGCTCTGGAAAATGTGGACCGGGGTGTTTGGGACCAGGGAGTTTGTCTTCATTGTGATTGTTTTCAAACTCGGATTTGTGGTTTTTTTGTGTGGTTTTGTTTTTAGGTTTTTGGGTTGCTCTCAGATGAACCTAAGTAAAACTTGGTTCCAGAGATTTCCAAACTTGGGTGAGTTGCAATTCTTTACAACACCCCATACATGTTGAGTGTCCTTTCCAAGATTGATTTATTTGCCTGTGCTTTTTTTTTTTTTTTTTTTTTTTTTTTTTTAATCAGGGAATGCAGAGACAAGTCTGAATATCAAAATAACCTGTAATTTGGGCCAGTTGTGGGTTTGTGGTGGGAGCCTGGCGTGTTTGTGTTCATTACTGGCATTCAGTTCCCACAGCTCTGTTTTGTGCTGGAATTGACCAGCAATTCAATGGCTTTTTCGTTTATAAAAGCAGCCTCTAAGGTGTTTAGAGCTGGAAATGGAAAATATCAGTGCATGGGATGGTTTTGGTGACTTGTTCCAAGTCACATTTCGAGTTTGTGGCAGTGCTGGGTTTGCAGGATGAGCTCATGAATCTCCCAGTGAAATCTGGATTAGCAAGATCTACCCAGCCCGAGAAGAAAATGTTTGCACAAACATCTGCGAAGGGAAACTGATGACTTTCACAAGATCTTAAATAGATTGTACTGAATCAATTATCCCAGTCCTGTAGTTAACTGCAGCGGAGACTGTAACTGGGACCCAGCAAGCTAAAAAGGAGCCTCCACCGTCCCCGAGCCAGCGGGAGCTGAGCCAAGCTGGGCTCGGCTGAAAGCCTTTCTTTGTGGATCTTGCTGGCTGTCAGTGTGAAAGGTGGATGGAGGCTAAAAATGGCTCAGGAGCATGGCTGGTGTATGCAGGGAATAGCAATGAGAACGGAGTGAAATCAGAGACTGAGCCCAGGACGTTGTAGAAAGCTTCCAAGGGGATGGAAAATGTGCAAGCAAACAGGTTATGTGTGGCTGCTGCACGGGGAAATGGCAGAAGGGAGCAAAGGGAAGGGGGGAGAAGAAAAACCCAAAGGACAAGTGAGGAGGAGATGCTCCCAGAGACATGAAGGGATTACCAGGGAAATGTTTTTCCCCCAGAGGGGTGCTGGGCACTGCCCAGGCTCCCCAGGGAACGGGCACAGCCCCGAGGCTGCCAGAGCTCCAGCAGAGTTTGAACACCGCTCCCAGGGATGGCCAGGGTGGGATTTTGGGGTGTCTGTGCAGGGCCAGGAGCTGGATGGATGACCCTGGTGGGTCCCTTCCAGCTCAGGCTATGCGATTTCGTGAAGGGAAGAGGAGTCAAAGAAGGAACCTCTTCCTGCAGGGGAGCCCGGGGGGCAGCGGGCGGCGGGCACCGGAGCGCGGAGCGGCTGAGGGCGGGCGATGCCGGGCCGAGAGATGAGAGCGGGAAGGGGCCGAGCTGAGGGCCGGCAGCCCCGCCACGAGAGACGCAGCCCCGCCATGAAAGCGGCCGATCGATGCCGGCCTGAGGGGCGGCAGCCCCGCCATGAGGGCGGGGTGGGGCCGAGCTGAGCGAGGGTCGGGAGCCCCGCCATGAGAGACGGAGCCCCCTCATGGGGGGTGGTCAATGCCAGGCTGAACGGCGGCCGATGCCGGGTTAAGGGGCGGCAGCCCCGCCAAGAGGGAGGGCAGGGCCGGGCCGGGCTGGGCTGAGGGCGGCCGATCGATGCCGGGCTAAAAGGCACAGCGGCCCCGCCATGAGGGCGGACAGGGGCTGGGCAGGGACATGGCGGCGCCGCCCGCCCTCCTGAGGGCGGCTCTCTCCCGCCCCGCGCTGACGTCACCCTCCGCTCTGCCGGCGCCATTTTGGACGCTCACCGCCGGGGGGGCCGGAGCGGGGCCGCCCCAGCCCCGCCGCGGCCGCGCCGCCGCCGCCTCCATCCGCCGCCATCGCCGCCCG
>VZUI01038567.1:0-54021 GCA_013401135.1 Cettia cetti | reverse complement strand
GTAAATTCTGTAGGTTTTGTATCTTGTACTGGTTGGTTGGTGTTAACCAGAATATTCAACACAGAAGGAGATAAAATATAATGTAAAAGGAAATTTGCTCTCTTTTGCGCATGCTTTGAGCTGGGGCTGGCAGCTCAGGGAAAGCTCTCACACCCACGACCTATGCAATAAACCATGTTTCAAGAACTGCTCTGCTATCCAGAGATCTCTCTTGTCACTGCCATTGAGCCACTCTAAAAATACAGAAAGCTCTTTTTGAAACTGGTTATTTGATTGTCCTCCTCCTTGGTGAGCAGAAGGGAGCTTTGGTGGTTGCTGACAAAAGAGCTGATAAAATATTAAGCATGAAGACCAGTCAGAAAAGATTAATAGAGACAAAACAAAGAACTGACAAGTTCTTTACTTATACTATATAGATTGTTATACAAAAAGTTATATTATGTAGAAACTTTAACAGATGTTTCCTTCTTTTTTTCTTTTTTCTAAGCTGTGAGAATCTTGTCTAAATCACTTAACAACTGATCAATTCACTGGAGTAGAGACAAGAAGCTGAGCCTCCAGCTGAGTACCCTCGTAGGCAGCTTCAGTGTTATTGCATTACTCAGATCCTCGTCTGAATCAAACTTTGAGTGCAGGCTTAATTAAGGGGTCAAATTCTGTTTTGTTGCTGCTGGAAATTTAGGGTTGACTAAATTGAGCTTGTTTTAAATAGACATTGAGGTTAGATTATGGTTTATGATCTGCTTACTATAGAAACAGATTTTTAAAGATATTGGGAAGAGAATTACTTCCTTTTGAAATGTCTTTGGCAGTAGCATTAGCATTTTTAAGAAAACACTAATAAAATTTCAAGTTTAAGCCCACTTTTCATAACTACGTGGATACAACTTGCTGATGAGAAGATTGCTGTGGAAATGAATAATAATAAGTGGGATCTGGCAAAATTTGTCTTCATTTGAATGGTGCGATGAGCCAATTTACACAGCTTCAATAGTAGAAGACAAATGAACAGTGATTATCATTTATTCTCTCAGGAGCAATGGAGGTATGAAGGGCTTTGTCCAAAAAAATCAGAGTATTGGCTATAAGCCATAAAGATGGAAAGAGCAACACATGGTGTTTTGTGGATTTAGATAGTAGTATAGCTTCTGACTCTGAAAAGATCTGAAGTGAATGGATGGGATGGAGAGTGCATGGGGAAAAGATGTTCCAATACTGTCATTTCAGAAGAAAAATAGCCAGGAGATCAGACTTTCTGGTGTATGCATCTTTAAAACACAAACAACAGTCCTACATCTCTTGACTTCACTTTCTTTTTTGTGCTCAAGGGGAATAAATAGTACTTTCCAGCCTTTCCTTCATGATTCAAACATCTCCGTTCCTGGACTATGTGAGAGGTCAGTCACTGCTCATGTCCTGGTCATCTCATTTCAAAGGCAGTGTTTAAAGCATGGAAGACTGGGTAAGGATATGAACTGCTTCAATCAATTTCATTTTGTTTTGTGGTTAGTTGCCTCTTTCTAACCTGCCCATTCACTTTATCTGAAGGCATTAATATTTGGAAGTGGTCTTGAAACTCCCACTAGGTAGGCAAAGAAATGTTTCATGATCCTGCAGTGCCAGTGGAGTTCCTGCTAGATGGTACTGTTAATGCCACCGCTCTACATTATGTCCTGAATTTTCTTCTCAATCAGGCATCCAAAAGGAAAAGCAATAATGTGCTGTCAGCTGGAAGGAAGGAAGTGAGCACAATGAAATTTGAGCTTTTTGTGAAGGGCTGTGGTTCCATTGGATTGGCAGTTGTTGTATCCATTTTTGTTGGCTGAGGTGGACTAATTTGGAGGTTTGATTTCTTTTCAACTACCAAAAGAGTTTAGTGAAACAAGCATCACATTTATTACATAGTAATCCAGTACAAGAGTTGTTGATGCCCCATTATGACAGAGTTCTTTACTTACTGGATTTTACACACTGAAGCCCTCTGAGATCCATCATCAGAGGAAGGGGATTTTCAGCCATACTGAGGATCTTAATTTTTGTAACCATTCTAGGAAAGACTCTGGGCAACTTTTATCCAGACTAAGACACTACACATTAAACAGTCTTGTGAACCCTGGAGCTAATGAAGCCAGATTTCCTACTTCATTAAACTTACACTTTACATCTCATCATTATTGCTCATTTTTCAAGTGATTTTGTTGTATTTGTTATGTCCATCCTTCTACAGGAGTAGCAGATGAAGTTACTGAAGAGGAGCTGTGTTTGCAACAGAAAAGTAAAAAAGCATATTGTGAGCTACTTTCTTTGTTTTTAAAATCAAAGTCAGTTGTAGAAGGACAAGAGGCAGAGTTCCTGAGCATCCCACCCACTGCACTGCAAAGATAATGTAAATTACAGCCATTGTGATATCACCTTAGGGAACAGCTCCAAACAGCCAGTCTTTAACTGTTCTCTTATCTTCATACTGGCTGATTTATACATTAATCAATTATATATGGCATAAATTGTAGCCCAGTAAGAATTATTTGGGCTCTTTTAGAACAGGGAATATGACTTTTTGCTATCACTAGTAAAAGGTTACAGCTTTATGTCGACCTGACAGCACAGGGCGTCAGGAATTAACTGGGTTTGCATTGGCCTAGGCTTGTTGTAGCTGACTTAATGCTAGCAGCCACCTAAATTGATGGGCTTCTGCTGTGAACCTCATGGACAGTGAAGGACTGACAGACCCCCTTGTCCCTGTGTCCACAGCAGCAGCCCTTTGCTTAAGTGAGCCTGTTGAGCAACTTTCAAACCTTGGCTGGGAGGTGATGAAGAATGAGATTGGGATGAGAAAATGAACAAAATTAGTTCCAAGAAAACCCGAGACTGATCAGGAACAAAATTCCACTATTAAGGTCTTCCCAGCAGGGACTTCAGAATACTACTGACTCCTCACCATCACTGTGAGATGAGGGAGACAAAAACAGTCAAGCTTAGGAGGTACACCTAAACAGTAAAGAAGACAGTAAAGAAGATGGGTATAAGTCCATTTTGTACAAAAAACATAACTGCACCATCCATTAAGTTTTTCTTAAAAAACTTTTTAAAGTTTTTCTGAAGCATTAATGACATCATTGTAGACTATTGGACTGCTAAAACAGTAACTGAAGTAAAAATTAATTCTTAGCTCAATAGACAATGTGTAAACCCTCACTCATAAGAAGATTTTGATACTAAAAAAATAACCCAAGAAAAGTAAATTTGATGGGATGTCACTATAGGACATGAAATGAACGACCACACGCAGTCAAGTCATCAGGGCAAAAGGAGGGTGTTTATTTCTTGACCTTGATTTATATAGATTTTGGACAATGACCAGGGATTGAAGGATGAAGGTTGCCACCTCTCCAACCACACTGGTCAAACTAGAAGTTCATCATATTTCTCCTCCCCAAGAGAGGAATGTCAACAAGAAGAGACAGTTACAAATAATACATTGTTTATGTGAAAATCTCTGAGAAACTCCATTACAAAAATGTAAATATCAGAAGGCTGAAAAGAACAGGGTGACAATGCACCATATTTTGCTGAACTAACATAGTTGGACTTGCCCTTTGTCCTGATTCTAACAAGCTGAAGCAAAACAAAGCTTAGTGCCTCACTCTCTGATTAGTGGAAGTGAGACATTACCCAAGTCATTACTCAAGGATAAATTGGTCTTTCCCCTTCTTTGACATTCCTTGTCAAAGCTTCCATTTACTAGGTCTCTGCCCTTCAACCCCTAACTCTTTCTCCCTTACTTGGCTGGAATGCTGAAATATTCATTGTAATGATTGTAAATACTTAATAAATCTATTCTTCCGTACTGCAAAGCTCAGAAAGTGAGTTGGTCCACAAGGATTCTCTGGTGTCTTTAAAATGCAAACCTCGGTTTTCTTTTCTTCATCATGTTTTTTATCATGAAAATGGAAGAAATCTGTTTCTCTCTCAACATTGACAAAAACCCAGCTGTAAGTTCAGAAATTCCTAGGGGTGACTAAATTCCTTTTTTCTTACCTTTCCTCATGATTTCATGCATACAGATCCTCTTTATTTACTTTCTGAAGTTTTGAAAAGCATCTTTTCCTTTGCAAAACAGACTAAAACATCATTTTAAGCTATCAAAAAAAAAAAAAAAAAAAAGCACTGAGGTTGCTTCTTGGTCTTGTATTCTATGAATAGGGTTTCTGAGTTACAAAAGACACTTTTTAAAATATTTCCACATCATTCTCTTCATTTGATTTGCTGTTGAGGTAACATGTGCTTTGATGGCAAGCTTGTACTCCAGTATACAGGATGCTTTTAAATTACAATAGGCACCACAGAATGCATGACTTATTATGGTCTGTTTTCTGCCTTTTGGTGGTGTATGTGTTTTTTTACCATACTATATTAACTTCTTCCTCACATCTGCCATGCCATGGTCAAAGTAAATATTTTGTGTTACAGTATTGTAGTAAAATATATTCCATAGTGAGAATGAAGTAAATAACCCAATACTAGATCTTTACTTTCTAGTTTCTACTGAACTGAGGGCTTTTTTTTTTTGGTCTTAAATTTCAGAGCACAACTGCCGGAGTAAAATTCACTTCTAATTAAAACTGGCCTACCAGGCTTCTCCTTTTCCTTATAAAATATTCTTGTGTAACCAAATCCTATACTTAGGGCATGCAAATCTACTACATTTTGAAATCAGTTTTTCTAATGATGCTTTGGGAAAAAACAAAAACATAATTCACAGCCTGCAACAATTTGTGAATGATTAAGCAGCCCCTCAACTTACACCTTAAAGAAGTTTTAAGATCATTCCTTACTTGATATATTTGCCCAAAAATAAAAAACTGAGTATAACTACATGAGAGAAATGGGGTGAAAGGATTCAGAAATCAAAAAACTTCAACTTTTATAATTGTAGCCTGCATTAAAATGATACTGAGCTGAGCCAAGAGTCATATCCCAGATAAAATATCTTTAGGAAATAATTTTGCTGAAAGTCAGCAATTTCCTCCTCCCCAAAAAGAACTTTAGCTTTTCTTGGGATACACCATTTGCAGTGTATAGCCTCAAGTGTAACACAGATTTCTTTGGCTTAGCATCTTAAGTAGGTGATATTTGCAAGAGTATTCCCTTCTTCACTTCTTGCCAAGGCAGGAAATAACATTAATCAGCTTTGCTAAAGTTACTCTGCTCCCTTATTTCAGGTAGGAGGGCCCATGGGAAACAAGGTTAGAACTCAACAGAAGGGAAGGAAAACTTAAGGGAGCAGCTAGGAGAAAAAGAAAGGCATGAGGAAACAAACATTAAAGTGAGAGAAAACAATAATACACAAAATATAGAGAGCCTAAGCCAGAGTTATGTTCAGGTAAAGTACTAATTTTAAGCCTTTAAAATCTTAAATACTTTGAAGTATTGAGCTAAAAGAATTGCCTAAATACAAATTACACTATTTTAAATAAAAACTGTCAGATAACATGACACAATGCTAATTAAGTCAGTACTATTTGGTGTTCCAAAATATGTGTACTTAAGACCTTGGTTATGTTTGTGGATTTATCCCAGTCTACACAATAGATTTCAGAGGTAAAATTAATAATCCAGTATAAACCAGGCAAAAGTACACATCACATTTTCACAAGGAGTGCTTCGAATGTGATAACCTTTAGTTTACAAATAAGCATCTGCTAACATCAACTTACAAGTAAATTCACAGGAATTACATTATCCTTAGGTACTTCTGCAGATGCAAGCTGCCATAGCTTGCTGTTAGGCTTGGTCTTCCCTTCTGGCTTCTACTACAGAGAGGGAGAGAACACCCTTGAACTCTGTCCCAATAACTTCACTCATTTCTTCCTTTTCCCAACTGTGCTGTCAACCTTCTGTCTGTCCTTTATGGTTAGTGGGCAGAGCCTTGGTACATGAATAATAATGTTGCTTTAGTGATCTTTAGTGATTGTATCCCCATGACTGGGCTGATACATATTGTATCTCAGTTTGAAACGTTTTCCTCATTGATGTTTGGATTTCATGGTGAGAAACCTCTTAGCAATGCCCCTGATAAGACTCAGAATATCCTTGCAGTAGAAACCAGGACACAGCTTGGAACTGTTGGGGAAGGAGCTACTTCAGCAACAGACACTGGAATTGAAGCATCTGAAATGGCAGGGAGCTTGGAACTAGGTGATCTTTGCAGTCCCTTCCAACACAAACCATTCTATGATTCTGTGAAATGGTGTCAATCAAATGTGATTGATATTGTGGCATGCTGAGCACAATTTCTTAAAGGGGAGGCTAGGAAAAGTAGGGGTTGGACAGGAGTAAAAATGTGCTGCATGTTTAATCAAATGCATGAGCAGCCCAGCTGCAAGTGGCAGTTTGTCTTAAAACATCTTAAAGTACTTGGATGAATTTTCTAAGGTGACAAAGTGCCCAAGAGAAGAATATAATCTGTACACCAAAAATTCCACAGGGTTCTAATTTGTATTAGGGGTTTGGAAAATCTGATCTTAAGCCTTAATAAATGGCTATCATGGAGTGGTATAAAACTCCCAAACAACTGACTTGGTAAGTTTGTTCTACTTTAAACACATTTTCCAGAAATTACTGTGTACATTTGTACATACTGAAAACTGGTTTTTATGCATGGAGTAGCTTAAGGAAGAGAAATACTGTGGGTTTTTTTAAATTTTAAGCATTATTAGGTGAGCATTGTAGGTATAATGCTTATGCACCTTCTTAGGCTGTATATATTCTTTATTAACATATTTAAGATAGATCCAGGATCACAAATAACAAAACTGACAGAGATATTTTACATTTGATGTGCATACCACTTTAAAATTAAGCTTATTAAAGATAATACAATGATCCATAGGCAGGCCTTCAGCTGTAAAGAGCTGACAGGCCATTTGGCGAACGATTTACTGTCTCTCTCCCCCCTCCTTCGTAACCATGGGCATTTTAAGTTCATTCTATTAACCTTAATAGGTTTGCTTTCAAAGTGTTTTACTTGGAAGATTTAAACCTGAATTCTATCATATGTCAGTCTACAGCTAACTTAAGCAACAAAACTAAAAGAAGATGCACCATATTTATCTATGTGCATACCTGTATACATGTCCCCAAGTAGCAGCATCTAAAACATCTGAACACACTGGGCCTTGTGTAATGCTCTTTTGCTATGGGTCTTTCATTGTTCCATAGGTGTCTCAGGATTGTTTTTTTCCTCTCAATTAAAGAAGAATTAATAGCAGGCATCTCCAGCTAGGCATGCACTAGTTGAGAAAGGTTGGGCAAATGAGAGAAGAGCTTGTTTTCCTCACATAACAACTCCAGTAGGTATATCTGAGGGCTGCCCTATGTCCCAGCAGGAAGTCCTTTTCTCTCCACCTGGGACCCAACTACAGAATTAGCAAGCAAGTAGTAAAAGATTTAGCCTTTGAGGAATGGGCAGCTTTGTGCAGACTCGGGACAGAATTGCAGCCATTATCTTTTCTCTGTTGCTGCCTTTTAAACAGCTAGTCAGACAGTACTGCCACTTTTATGGAACCTAACAAAGACACTGAAGAGGCTGGGTGCCTCCCATCATTTCCATTCCAGAGATTCCTCTAAGTGGCTCCCACACAATAACACTGGCCCTGACAGATTTAGGTACTTTCAGGACTCAACATTTCTTCCCTTACTTTGATGACTTAGAACAGCAACTTGGAGAGGTAAATACAGCTGTAAATGCCAGTTATCAATGGCCCCACTCTCCATCTCCCTGGCAAGTCACTACCGTGGTGAATCCCATACAGTTCTTGGCCGAACTGAGCCCAGCCAAGGGAAAAGTGACAGCGATGATTGAGGAGCAGGACCTTGCCCTGTTCTTATCCTGAGCCACATCCAACTGCATGCTCAAATGACTAACGGTAAGTGTCACCCTTCGCAGTTTTACAAAACTGCTTCATTCCCATGGGACAGAGAATGAAGCAGACCTCATAGACCTGTGTGGAGTTACTGCAACTTGCTTTCTATCACTTTGAATGCAATGGACACGGCCAGTGACCCAGGACAGTACTGATAACACCTCACACCCAGTCCAAACACACAACATTCGTCTCCCATATGCTGCCTCCTTGGGTCATCTACTGAGAGAGCTGTTTGGAGAAGTAGAAGAATTAACAAGACTCAGGGTAAAGACATCAAGAACGAAAACCTCAGCATTTTTTAGTGCTGTGGAATGCACCTACAAGAGAAATAAGGCTGAGCTGGAGACAAGGTCCTGAGAGGAAACTGTGGAATGGTTCTCCACATTGCTTGTCACACACTGAAAAGACAATGAGAGTTCCTGTATGTATCAGTCAAAATGAGACAATTCTTCCAGGCAGAATAGAGTGCAGCAAATAATTGGACTGTTCCTACTTAATTCTTCTTGTGCGGCCAGGTCACTCCAGCCAAGGCCTCCCAGGAATTCCTCACCATGTTAGTCAAACAGCTTGCCCATTGTCTCAAGAATCCACAGTCTCCTGACCTCAAGAAGTCAAGAATACAATCATAGGTATTAGCCTGCACAATCTCTGCTTAATGCCATCCATAGTGTCTTGATAGCAGCTGATTTGATGCAAATGTTATTTCTAAAAGTTATCACTTCAAGACACAATCCTCTTTCCAAAGTTTATCTTTCATCCATCTTCATGACAGAATATTGTTGATGATCATAATAAATCTTCTTCTCAATTTGTATAGAATTGATTCTTAAACAAATGCCATCTGTCTATTCATTAGTAATACAAATTCATTTGTATTTGACTGTTGATCTTAGGTTGATTTAAAAGTACGGGTATACCTTATTGATGCCATTCTATAGATGAGGCAACAAAGGCATAGAATGCTATGAGCTAGATCTCTTTGAAGCTAAATTAATTCCTAAGCCATTGTATGCACTAGAGGCTATGGATCCATGGGGTTTGGTTCTGTCTACACATGCCAGTAGTAGAGTGGATTAAAACCCAAGTTTTCTGAATGCAATGTCAGGTAACGATTGTATTAGGGAGGGCTGAATAACAACACAGACTGTAAAGGTCTTCTCAGAAGGCAAAAAGCCCAGTTTATTAGAAATCTCATCTTTTATAGACTCTTCTGAGAGAGCTGGACATGATTGGTCTTCCAAGCAACACCCCTCACCATTATTGGCTAATTAGAAACAACACCGCTTTGTAAATATCTTGCAAGTAAACAAGTGCAAAACAACAGATGCAAGGATTGTTTTAAATTCCTTCACTGAGCTTTCTCACAGACCAGTGTATAGGAAAGTTATTTGACTTTTTTTCTCACAAGCCTTATAGCTGTCTAATACTTGAAAATTCCATTCTGACCAAGCTGTCAGCATCCACAATGTCCTGCCTGGTGAGCCATAGGATTATTTCACTGTTTTCTTCTGCTTTACGCTGTGGCCTAAAATAATTCATGTTTTATCTCCAGCCTGCTCTATACCATTTCAGAAACAGATTGCACTTAACACTATATTTTTCTACAGTTCCATAATCTCTTCAGGAGTTGAAACAAATGTGAAGTTCCATCTATTAACTGTTACAGGACCTGGGCTGATTGAGAATATGGGTTAGATTCTGTCTGCTTATGTTTGCAGGTTGTTTTTTTTTTTTTTTTTCTCAATGACTGCACCTTTCAGATTGGTGTTTGAGTTCTGAGAAGGTTGTGAGGACTTAAATTGTTGGCACAGGAGAACTGCAAGAATATAATGTCTATAATAAAGCATCACATTTATCTACTGATGCCTGCATTTTTTGAATTATCAAGCACTTCGGGATGTACAGACAATCAGACAGCTGAGTTAGTTAAACATTCTCAACCTTTATTCTGCATAAATGCTGGAATAGGTACCAGAAGGAACCATCACAAATTGCTAGTTTTAACTCTGAATTCCCTTTAATATAAAGCTAAGCTGTGGGGAGAAGGAGAAAGTATTCTTAACATTTACATGTAACATGAATCCTGATTGCCAGCCTTGTACAGACTGTTCTATTTAACAATAAAATTAGAGTCACTGGAGGGACAAATGCCCCCTGCTTTACAGTTTGTTTTAGACATCACCAAGAGGGACCTCTGGATTCTACACACTTTCCAATCAAAAGGCTTCAGAATGCCAAGTAGTGAAATCTGCCTTGAACAGAACCTAAAGTACTTTCAGTCAAGCACAGAAATACGATTCTCATTTTGGTGAAAAATGCAAGAAGGGAGGGGGCAAAAAATAAAACATTAAACGATCATGTCTGGCATTGCCAGACCTCTTTGACTTTCATCTGGGAGAGAGGCATTATGCTGTAAATGCTAGAGACATGTCCTATCATTTTGCTGGACAAAGTCCCCAAATACCTCTAAATCTTTCAGTCTCAATTAGATTAGTCTATCTGAAAGAAGGAAAAGAAATTCTGAAAGCAACTAATGCTACTACAAGTTAGCCTCAGCAGTGTATCTGTACTGGGATACACAGAGATTGATCATCCTAAGGAAGAACAGCAAACACTGCAGGCTTTAGTCCTGTTGTGTAAATCCCCTAGCAATTCCACTTCCCTTTTCTCTCCTTGCTAAGTCCAGGAGATGTTATGAGTAAATAAAAGCTGCTGCCCTTCTAATCATCCTTAAACCCTTCCCACCTGATCAGTTTTAGTGGTGCTGAAGAGCAGTGCCAGTAATGTAATAACTGTGTTCCACAGAAGCTGCCCAACTGACCACTTCTCAGCCTAGTTTTCCTAAAGAAGAGGAAGCTATCTGGAGTCTGCTAGGAACAAGCTTTTATACATATAAATGTATATAGTAATATTTATAAATCACATTTTCTCCCTGTGGAGTCCAGTCATCAAGCCTGTACAAACTTAATGGATAATATCTCAGATGAGAGGCATGACTGGCTGCTTAGTTACCGGAGGAGGTTTAAAAGGTCTGAACACTCCCTCAACCTTTCCTGCCTGTCATTCTGAAACTTTCTCTGTCAGACAACCCCATCTGTCACTCAGGAAATACATCTGGTTGCCTGTTTATTTTCTCACTTGGGGTTGAGGTCACTTGCTAATCAGAGGAGACAGCAGTAATCAAAGCACAATATCAGTGCTCCGGGGGATGTCTTTTTTGAATAGCCTCTCTGTATGCCATTCTGCAAATCTTGCAAAGTAATGTAGACATGTACAACCAGAGGAAAAGAACAAGGGAAAAGGTCTGGTTTGAGATCTAGCTAGAGGAAAAAAGTATTGCTGAATCTATACAATACCTGGAAAAATGGGTGTAATATTTACTGAGGAATTTCTCATGTGTGACAAACACAAAAAAACCCCACTAAGTTTATTAAATGGCAGCCTTTCACAGGAAAATTGAATGAATGTCCTAGCATAGATGTAAAGTGCAAAAAGGAGTTGAAAATGCTTGTTTTTCAAAAAAGCAAATCAGCCTCCTGACTGCTCAATGTTCTTAAGGGACTATCCTTAAGAAAATGTGCCAGTCTGCATGGAGTTATTAATTTTGCTCTCTACACTTCCTCTACTAGATACCTTTGTTAGGCTTTGATAAACAGTATTAAATAGCTGTCAGGTCCTGCCTCCAAATTCAGTGCATTATAGCATCTACTAAACCTATTCCTGTGGAGTTAATTCTAAAAAAGAGCTTTATACTGTGGATGAGAGATTTGTATCTGAAGGAAAGAGCAGTGAAAGAATGACTGAGTTCAGGGAGAGAAAGAGTGTCCACTTGTTTGCCTTTTGCCTAATTGTGTAGTGGGCTGGCAGTTTGCCTTACCTTGCAGACCCTTGCTCATCTTGAAAGGATTTAAAGCATTCTAGGATCAGCCTAGTCTCTCAAGACTGATTTCTCTTTGCAATGCTATTGTGATGAATCATGTATTACTATGATTAGCAGAGAGAGGTACAATTACTTTTTTGCAGCTGTGGCTGGTAAAGGATTGCCTGGAAGCCCAGATGTGACAGAGGTGGAAAAAGCGTCTTCTGGGACATAAAGGTAATGAAGAAATGGAAATTGTTGCATGTACAGAAAAAAAAAAAATTGAAGAGGGGAACAGGAGGAGAAAAACTTGTAAATGAACACTACCAGGAACAGGGCCCTGACTGAATTGGACCTTCCCTCCGAGCAAGTACATCTCTTCTCATGCATAAGAACCTGCTTATCAGCAACTTTTTGTAGCAGATGGTACCCCCTCAAGAGCAAATTTAAAAAAAAAAAAAAAACCACACACAAAAAGACAGTGACACTGAAAGATACTGAAGAAGAAAAATAAGCTATCCTGGAGAAGGTTTCATAATATTACCAGGCAATTGGAAAGTGCCTGTCATAATTGAAGGGTGGGGAGACAGAGTGGAAGAGAATATAACTAAGAGGAGGAGAGGACTGGCCAACTGCATGGTAGTCCCCACATGGTCTTCATTCTTGGAAAATACAGCAAGCCACTTTTTCCTAATGCTGGATGTTTTTTTATCTGCTTGAAGAAGGACACTGAGATGATACCAACATCCTAAGAGCCTTTGAAATTCAAGTTCTCAATGGAGAAGAAATAAAAATTTAAATGGCACAAAAGTATAACAAACCATCTTCTATTTTTATAGAGTAAACAACAGTGATCTTTTGATGTCCTTAATATCTTTTCCTTTTTTCCCAATAATCTGTCATTTCTCTCATTGCAAGGCGTGAACACTTCCAATTCCTCTAAATTTCTATCAATCTTTGTGGACCAAAATTGCTTATACAATGCAGTCTCTTATAGGTGGCAGTGAAGCTTATCTGAAAGCTCCAAAACAAAGGTTTGGTGCTTGCACCATTAAAACCAAAGGTGCACCTACAATCAATGTGGTAACCACAGAATCCTGGAACAGCACGGGTTGAAATGGACCTTCAAAGTCATGTGGATCATTTCAACTCCCCTTTCATGGGCAGGGACACCTTCTACTAGACCAGGTTGCTCAGGGTCTCATCCAGCCTGGCCTTGAACATTCCCGAGGCTGAGGCAACCACAACTTCTCCAGGCAACCTGTTACAGTACATCACCACACTGACCTTAAAGGGTTTCTTCCTAACATCCAATCCAAACCTGCCCTCTTTCAGTTTGGAGCCTCTCCCCCTTGTCCTAAAAATATGGCCCAGACTAGCCCACCACTGAAGTCACTTGAATCATGTTCATCTGAGTGTGAATCTCAGACTAACAGGGCAGACTGATGAGTGGGCTGACATGTTGGTCCCATTTCCCTCCAATTTGACAGGAAACCGTCACTGACTGACAAAATTATTAGGTTGGAAAATACCCCTGAGAACATCTCGTCCTTGGACCTCGCTCACGCATTCCCCAAACGCCTCTAGAAGACTTTTTCCTCCCGTGTGGTCTCATCCGCGGTGCAGGGCACGCCCGAACAGCGGCTCCGTGCGGGGCTCTGCGGACCCTCCTGGCCGCTCCGAGCCGCGCTGCCGGGCCGGAGGACGGACAGACGGACGGATGGACGGGACGGAGGTAAGGGGAGGAGGAAGACATGAAGGGAGGGACCGGCGCTCCTCTGCTGCCCTCTGCTGCGGGGCCCCGCTCCACTGCGCTCCCTCCGAGCTCCTGGGAGAACCGCCGTGCCAGGACAGCTCCCTGCGGCGAGGAGACGGGAACGGCGCTGGGAACTCCCGGTGCAAGGCGATGCCCGCCCTGCCCCTTACGGAACAGCTGGAGTCGGCTACCTGCAGCGACAAAGGCCGGCCCAGGAAGTGGAAACACATTATTTACACATTTGAGGGGTGAAAACTTGCCCCCCGGCGCTCCCAGAGCAATCTTAAATTTAGCAGTATTGTCCATTTTGTACCTGAAGATGATTAACACCCCAGTTAAGAGTTGTGAGCTAAGAGAAACTATGTATTTAACATAGTTATTGTGATATTATTGAAATGATATTAATTGGAACTTAAGCTGCACCTAGGAATGCCGCGTCATTATGGAGCTGGAATGGCACAGGTGGCACCGGCGGGGACAGCAGAGCCGGGATGCTGCCGGCGCTCCGGCACGGCTTTCCCTGCACCCCAAGGGTGTCGGCACACAGGGAGCACGCGAAGGCACGAGCACTCGTGGCACAGTTTTTATTTCTCTCCAGTTTCGATGGGCTGAAAGCGATTTATGGACTTTCACTCCGAGCGAAGTGCTCGGTACAGCGCCGCAGGTGCCCGCCTCAGGCGGCCCTTCCCAGCCCCCCGAGCATCTCTGTACCGAGGTGGGCACTGCTCAGGTGCCCAGAAAGGTAGAGTCCTCCCTGGTTCGCTCCCCGTCCCCTCCCCTGTGCTCCAGCCCACATCCTTGCGACTTTCCCCGCTCCCCCGAGCACTGCCGCTGCCAGGGGCGGGGCCGTCATTGAGCCCCGCCCCCAAGCGCAGGCCCCATAGGCCTCCGCCGCTGCCAATCAGCGTGCCCCGCCTTTCTCCCCCCGCTGCTGAATCCACCGCCGAGCAACGGATTGGGGCGGCCTTTTGATTTCCTCGGCGTGCCCTGCCGCCCCCGTCCCACGCACATCCCGGTGCCGCTCCCGGTCCCGGCCGGGGGATGTAGGAGGACGTGCTCCGAAGGTACCCGGGCAGCGCCGCCGCCACATCTCCCGGCGCGGCCGCCTATCGCCTGCAAGGGCGGGCGCAGCCGCGGCCGTGTGGCTGCAGGCGTTCCTCGGGGAGACCGGGAAGGGGCACGGCTGCCCCCCGCCTGCCACCCCCCCCACCCCCCCCGCCGCCGGTCCCGCCGGCTCTCCGTGCCTCTAGGGTGTGCCTGCCCGTCCCGCGGGGCCATGGAGCGCGCGTTCACGCCGCTGGAATGCCTCCTGCCCGCCGGTACGGTACCTCCCGCCCTAGCCGCGCCGGCCCCGCCGCGCCGGGCTGCGCAGGGAGCGGAGGGGAGCGGGGCGGCCGCGCCTCCCACCCCGGCCCTGCCTCCCGCGGCCCCACCGAGCCCCGCTGCGGAAACGCCGCCGCGTGTCTGCCCCGCTTCGGCTGAGCTTTGGGCTCAATACAGCGCTTTGGTATCGTGTTAACTCCCTTTGGAGTTCCACATTGGCATTTAAACCCCGACCCCTTCGGGTTCAATCGGTGCTTTCCGTTTGCTGCCACCGTGTTCTCGGCTTGGCCGGGCAGAGCGCACCGGTGACGCCTGTCTGTCCCGTATCTCCTGGCTGGCCCCTGGGGCGAGGGGTCCCCGGCTTGGCATCCATCCATCCCCTTGTCTGCCTTTGGCTCCCCGCCCGTGTGCTTTGCCGTAGCCCGCCCATGTGCTTTGCCCTAGAGCCACCCTTGCACCCTGCCTTGCCCTTCAGTTTTGCACAGCAAAGCTTTGAGGTTTTATTCAGGGTTTGCTTTGGTTTTCCCAAGCTATCCAACAGTATTGTGGTTTTGATAATATTTTGGAGACCTGAGAGATGAGCTTTATTAATATACATCATTAACCTTATGTGTCTAAAGGATGGAGCACCTGTAATAAGCACAGACTCATCCAAGTGGCTTGTACACGGTTTGGAATAGGCACCTCTTGTTCACTCTGTGTTTGCAGTGTCTAATTCAGTAGGGTCCAATTTGTTGTTCAGTGATATCATTATAAACAGTAAATATTTTTATCTTTCTATAACATGACTTTAAAGCTACATAAAAACCATTTTGGCATAGCAGCTGAATTCTGACACTGCTCTTTTCTGCTCTGTTCTGGCATAGACACCAGCTGCTGCATTGAGGTACATGTTATTAATTTACTAATAAGATCTGTAGGAAGGGCAGAGTTTAACAGAATGCACACTTTTAACAGTTCAGTGCATTTTTACAGTAGCAGTTTAGGAGCATGTTTAAATTCATTCCACTATGATACATTTTTTAAGTCATGCTTTGCTCTGATTCTTAAAACCTTCAGGATACAGTCAAAACTACTAACAGGTAAAGCTGCACTCAAGGTATTCCTGCTAGAAATGTGTATTTGACACTGTATGTATGTGGACTTGGAGATGCGCTGTTGCTTTGGGTGGAAAGAGGGAATGAGCACGTAGGAGGGATTTTAATGGGTGAGCTTTGATTCATTGTGATGCGATGTCCTCTTGTATACAATAAGTGATTACTAAGTATGTAATAAGGCCAAACAAAAAGCTGCCTTAATAAGTTGACAAGAGAGGACTGGAGCACCTGCCCTAGGAGGACAGGCTGAGGAAATTGGGCTGTTCAGGCTGGAGAAGAGGTTGCTGTGAGGTTGCGTGGAGACCTCATAGCAAGTGCTCAGTATCTGAAGGGGGCCTACAGGCAAGCCAGAGAGGGATTCTCCATCTGGAGCTTATAGTGATACTACAAGGAGTAATGGGCTCAAATTCAAAGAGGGGAAACTTAGGTTATAGATATTGGGAAGAAATTCTGTTGCCCAAGGTTCCAACAAAATTCTTTACTGACACTGGAACAGGTTGCCCAGAGAGGCTGTAGATGCCCCAGCCCTGACACTGTTCAAGGCCAGATCAGATAAGGCCTTGAACAACCTGATTTAGTGGGTGGTGTCCCTATCCATGGCAGGGAAGATTTGAACTAGGTAATCTTTAAGGTCTATTCCAACCCCCTAACTTTTTATGATTCTATAGATTTGTCCCTGTCGAAGTAGTGGCATTGCTGTTTGTATTGTAAGATAGTTGCCTTTGATAGGCATTGTATGATTCTAGAGCTACCAAATGTCCTCAGTTCCCAGGAGTTGCCTTTTTCTTTGGTTATGTCTGGCTGGATTTGAAGATTCTTGTTCAGTTTTATCGTGACCCACTGTCATCTCATACCAGAGGCTCCAGCTGGATGTAAAGAAACCTGTTTCTCTGAAAGAAAAGTCTGCTACTTGCCTACAAATCAGTTGATTATATGGGCTGTGCTTGTAAAATGCACAGTGGTACTTCTTCAGGTTCCTTGTCACCATTACAGACATTCATTACCAACTGAATTAGCCTGCTCAAAGTATTCAAGGCTGAGCAGATTTATTTGGCAATTCCACCATTTAAGCTCTGGTATCCCGCTTGGGGAACTCAGAAATAAGGTTTTCAGAATTGGATAGGTGAAATGAGCCTCCCAATTTCTTCTGGAGGAAGTACCTACTGGTAGTTCCTCCATCTGTTTGCTTAATTGGGATAGGTATTTAAGTGTCCAAATAGTATAAAGCTACTCAATAAAGAACATGGCATTTCTTAGAAGCTAAACATGAGCTTACAAAATAAACCCTTTTGAGGCAGTTGAAGCACTATGGACCTTGCCCCTTTCCTTCAATACTAGAAATAATATATATAGCAACGTGTGACTGTGGTGGAGACACTGTGGAAGATAGATCAGCTATGTTTGAAAATTGTTAATTGCTTTGTTTCTCTTTTTGAAGTTGTTCAGAAATTATGCTTTTATTGATACAGGATAGAGTAAAACAGCCCCACGTTTTAGAACATTATTATATTAGATACCTGAATTGGAATTTCAGAGCCATGTATACCTTGGCAATTTTAGTCAGTGTAGTTAGAGCAAGTTCTTAGATTGTACATTTCCCTCTATCTCACCTGATTGATGTTCAGGTAGTAGACATTTGAGAACTGCTGTGCTAACTAGTATGCTCAGGGACTTTGAACATTATTCAGTTAAACAGCTGGAGCACAGTTGAAAATCACCATGCTGCAGTCAGAACACCGTGCTGTGGACTTTAGAACTATGATGATTTGCTTAATGTAGTTCAGAATGGGTTACAAGATAGAATTTAAAGTGGGATTGAGTCTAAATTTATGTCTTGCACACTGAAACAAATATATTTTCAATTCCTCATGGAATGAAACCTTAAAAAGAGGCTCACAGAAGGCTCCACCTCAGAAACCTGTACGCTGTGTGAAAGGTCAGGCAGAAGCTTCACAGGCAAGGCTCTTGCAGAAGGCTCATAATGATGTCACACTACAGCCTGTGAATTTGTGACATGAGTAGCTTTGTTTATTCTGGAGCATCCTTTGATACACTTGACATTTCCCTCCTGCTGTTTATACCCTTTTCTTGCACTGTCATTGCCTCCTGCTGCTTGTCCCAGACTGTGCTGCAGGCACTTCTGCGGAGACAAGTGTTTCTAATTTATTATTTTAATACCATGAACTTTGGGAGCTGAGTGTGCTGTGCTTGTGACTGCTTAACAGTGGAGGTACTGTAGCATCCTCTAATAAGGTTGCCCCTGAATACCACTTGAGATTTTGAGTAGGGCAGAGTGCCAGTTTGCTAGGCTGTGTTTTCTCAGAGGGAACGTTTTACATTGCCTGCCATACCATGGCCTGGATTCTCACTCATCTTCAGATGTGATTAATGATTCCTTGCCTTGCACAGTCCTTAAAGAGTGGCTCAGTATTGGTTATATCAAGCAGAGTGACGCAGAAGGAGGGAATCTTCCTCAGTTTATGATCCAGCAGCTCCCAATATGAGTCTCTTGCCATGTAGAGGTGGAGGGGCTGCAAAGAAGCAGCAAATCTTATTTATCCCTCTGCTCTCTTCTGTGCCTTGCAGAGGGTATGGTGGAGCTGAGCTTGCTCTGAGTGACAGGGAGCCTGTACTACCAGTGAGAGTTGGTTTCCCTGTCCCTACTTCTCCATGCCCCAAGTTAGATGCACTTCTGAACTATGCTGTGTTCAGAACTGGTGGTTAAGACTTGGTTTGCTCCGAAGTGGGTGTGCTGTCTTTATCTCACTGAAGCAAGGTCATCTGTATGCCATGAGAGACAGATCCACAGCACATAGGACAAAGACTGCTTCAGAATTATGGAGAAAATATATAGTTATCTCTTTGTGCAAAGGGGCTATAAAATTCTGCATTGAATTTAAAGGAAAGAGAACAAGAGGAAGCAACAATATGCTCTGAATGCTCTTCCATCATTCTGCAAGTGTGATTGTCTCTTGCTTTACTCTGTGTCTTCTCCTGGAAATATTACTGGCTGTAAATAAGTTGCCTCTGAAAGGATTATATCACTATATTCCTTTTAAATGCCTGGGGCTTGAACTTCTTCCTTAATGTTCCCTTTTATCTGACACTAAGGATTCAAAGTTATTTTATGGCACAGTGACATGTTTGCCATTCAGTGAATGACCTCCGGCCTGGTACCCATGCCAATGACTGTTTAAATGTCCCTTTACTAAAGCTCCACATGGTATCTATGATGCTTTATCTTGCAACCTAATTCACAAAATGTTGTAATAGGAAACAAGACAGTCGTGTGGTTAGAAAATCAACCTGATAGTCTCTTAGTTCCTGAGTATTAAAAGTGTATGGAAAAGGTGTGTAGTCCCAAATTATTGGATAGCTCTGCAATTTTGCAGGATTAGTCCCACAGCTGTTGGGTCAGACTAATGAAGTTTCCAGGTGAATCAGGTCATTCAAAAGCTGTTACTGAATTCACCTAAACTGAAAAAGTGTTAGCAGGGGTGTCAGTTCTTTTAAGACTAATACTGTCATTCCTTAATAAAATTAGGAAGCACTTCCATATGGCTGTTAAATTTTTCTGTCTTTTTAACTAAAATACTTTCAAAGTGCTATTTTTTTCTGTGAATGTTGCTGACCCGCTCCTGTTCTTTTTTTCATTTAAGTAGCAGCACCATTCAGCTGGTCTAGTTACCTGAAAGTCATTAGCTTGTTTTTGAAGTAGCTATTAATATTCTGCTATTTGCTAATCTACCATGCTGGGTCAGCATTTGTTTTGTAAGTATTATTGTATACTTACAGGTGAACTTATGAGTGAAGTACTACAGGCAGAATGGCATTTAAAAGTCATATTCATTGTTAACCTCACCACTTTCATTTGGATCTTTGCTTTCAGTCATGGAAAGCTTTTGGAGTTCTTTTTATTCAGGTGTGTTATTTGGAATGAGGTAACAAGGCAACTTTAACCATTGCAACAAGGTACTTTTAACCTTTGGAGCTAATAGGAAAATGAATAGACATTTACTTATTTTACTTGTTTTTGTAGACACAGACACAGGGCCGCCTTTTGAAATGTGTTGACTTCAGTTGCTGTTTATGTGGATGTTGGATTCTCACGTTGTGCTGTGTCAGTGCACTGATAGTTCCATACCTTGCAGTCACGAATACGGCAAAGCTCTCTTTTGAGTGGGAATATGATGGTGAAGGTGTCTGAGGTCATCTCAAAAAACATAAAAAGCAGAAAAAAGAAGAAAAGAACAAACCAAAAACTGAAACAAAATCCACCTCCAAAACCCCCACAAATAAGCACCCTAACAAAAAGAACCCTGAGCTAACAAAAAAAAAAAAAAATCTTCAAGACCCATTGAGTATAAGAGCAATAATGATGTGACTGGAATTTCTGAGACAAAAACTCTCATTCATTACAGATTGCCCAGATAGTAAAGCACCTGGATAAATTAAATTCCTTTTGGAAGGACTTGTTCTTTTCCATCAGCTAGGGCTTAAAGCTAGAAAATACACTAGCTGATCTTCTGTAGTCTTTTTTTCTCCAGTGATTTAAGGAGATAAGGAAGTGGGAAATATACTTGTTCCAGTCATCAAATACTGATGTTGCTTGTATCCAATTAAATGTGTGCAGCACTACTGAAAACCAGTTAAACTTGTTAGTGTTTAAAGACTAAAATATTAGACTTAAGAAGGTGGAGGAAGTCAAGGAGGATAGTGGACTTTCAACTTTTGTTTTTCCTCTGCTGCATTCACTTGCATGTCTCTGATCAGCCCTTAAAACACTATAGCAGTTTCACAGCACCTTTAGCAGTATGCTGTATCTCAAATCTGTGTATATACATATATATAAAAAAGCTAGCTTTGCTTTCTGGAAGTGGAAAACAGAAGAGGCTTTCTTTGTTTGTTTGTTTTTCCTGTTTACAAAGCTCATCTAAGTCTGATTTATGGAGAAATTGAATATGAGGCATAGAAATGAAGCACTTTATTTGCACAGGAAAAAACATAACACAGGTAGATTTCAGATTTTTCAAGATCCAAAATAACAAATCCCAGGTGTTCTTGTGGATTTGCTTCAGGTTTGGACATCCTGAGATATTAATTAAAGCTTAATCTTTGTAGAAAATAGCAGCATCAAGAGTGAAACCTAAAATCAAAATCTTAAGAAAAGCAAACTAAAAAATCCCCAAATAAAGAAGCCACCTGAAAACAAGTTAAAGGGTTAGCAGCTTCTTTTCATTTTCATCAGCTTTCATTTCTAATGAGTTTTAGGCTTGGATGTAAACTCTGGTTAGGACCTTTAACAGCATTGTTCTTAACTTTATCCAGGGAAATTACTAGTTAGAAATGCAACTTTTTTTTTTTTTTCTATGTGACATAAAAATCACCATGCCAATCTCAAAGTACCATTGTTGAAAAGTGTGGATAAAAGGAGGAGGGAAGCTTCTCTCCCTCTGCCCTCCAACAAAGCAAAAAAAAAAAAAAAAAAGCACCAGATTAGCAAATAAACCAACAAATCACAGAACTAACCCACAAACAAATAAAAAATCCCAACAACCCCATAGTAGATCTTATCCAGTACAAAACATAGAAAATCAACAGGAGAGAACTCAGATGTATACAATTGTCTTTTGGTACAGCATAGAACATTTCCTATCTGATTACACAGAGAGGGGAATTTGCAGTGTGTCCAGCAAGGTTAATTAATCTGATCTATAGCCAAATAATTTCAAGATGGAAAAGAACTGACTGTCAGTTGTCCCTTTTGCCAGAGTATAGCTGACCACACTGAAATGTAACCAGTTCTTCGGATTTTTCTGTAAAATATATCTGTGGTGAATTAGATGTGAGTTTGTGGAAATAGGTTCTCCATTCCATTCAGCTCTGACCTTAAACATGAGGCATATGATTAACAGTGTTTGTGTAGTACTGCCTTTGCAAAATTAAAAAGAGAATTGAGAATTTAAAGTTTTATGGGAACATTCTGTTAGTTAAATTCTACATAGAGAACACAGTTAGTAGCTTTTGGATTCTTTTAAATTAAATCTATTGCTGTATATCCAATAGCAGTTGAAGCTGCTGGAAGGCTTTTTGTGTAATTTCCTAGCTTTGAATTTTATTTTGAATGGCAGTTGAATTTTCACAGTGCTAGGGCTGATTCTTTGTAGCTTATGTTGATGGATTGTCTGCCAGACTTTTTCTCTGAAAGAACAGAAGATGGAGGGATGCATGTGTTTATCAGGCCAACTGAAATAAATAGGAAGCTGGCCAGTGAATTCAGTAGGAGCAGAACCTGTACCCTCACAAGTTATTTATTCTATAGTTGTGACTGGTGGTGTGGGTTCTGTTTGGTTTTATTTCTTGTTTTCTCTTACTGTAGCTCTTTTTTCTGGTCTATGCTTTACCCCAAATTATCTGGTCAACACTGACACTTGGCAACACAGCAGTAAGTGAGTAGTTAAGAAGTATTTATATGTACAGTTTTTTTACCAAATTGTTCAGTGTCTTTGGTGTTAAAAACTGTGTGTCTGACAGAAGGAAGTTGGCTCTGCTGTAGAAGGAAAATATTTTGATGTTACAAAGCACTGAGGACTCGACTAGAAAAGCTTTGACTTCCCTGACAGTGTCAGCAAGGGTGTCTGTGGACTTGCTTGGTGCAGACACAGCAAAGTGCATCAGGAAAGGCATTCTTTCTTCTTTTTCCTCTTTTTTTCCCCACAGACACAATTCACAATTATGTATTCTGAGTAAGCATACATGAAAGAAGAGAACTTGATCACCAGTATGGGTTGGGGACTGACCTACTAGAGAGCAGCTTTGCTGAGAAGGACCTGGGAGTCCTGGTGAATGACAGGTTGACTATGAGCCAGCAGTGCCCTTGTGGCCAGGAAAGCCAGTGGTATTGTGGGGTGCATCAAGAAGAATATGCACAGCAGGTCAAGAGAGATGATCCTGCCTCTCTACTCAGCCCCGGTGATGCCGCATCTGGAGTGCTGTGTCTGGTTCTGGGATCCACAGTACAAGAAAAACGTGGAACTGCTTGTCCAGTGAAAGATGATCAGGGGTCTGGAATGTCGCTTAGGAGGAGAGACTGTGCAAGCTGGGCCTGTTTCATCTGGAGAAGAAACTAAGAGGGGATCTTATTAATGCATATAAATATCTCAAAGGCAGGTGCCAAGAGAATGATGCCAGCTTCTTTTCAGTGGCCCCCAGTGACAGAACAAAGAGCGATGGCCATAAACTAAAACATAAGTAGTACCAGCTCAACATAAGAAAGAACTTCTTTACATTGAGGGTGACAGAAACCTGGAACAGGCTGCCCAGAGAGGTTATGGAGTCCCCTCTGCAGACATTCAGAGTGCAACTGGATGAGTTCCTGTGTAACCTGCTCTAGGTGACCCTCCCTTAGCAAGAGGGCTGGCCTAAATGATCTCCAGAGGTCCATTCCAACCTTAACAATTCTGTGATTTTGTGATTCAGCTTTTGTTGCAGAAGGGCACTGGTATGTCAGTGAAATCTGTGTGTGAGATGTATTTACTTTTGTACTTACAGCTAATTTAAGTGTGGCAAGAGAAGAACTGACCCTTAGACCAGAGCTAAGGCTAAAGGTCTAGTTTTTCAGGATGAATTAAAAGGCTGTTGGTTTGAAACTGCACCTGGGCAGCCGTTCAGCAGATGATTTAAATCACTCAAAACATTCCTGGGATTGACATGTGTCACTGAGCAGCTATGCAAATAGCATAGTGCTCCATTTTGAGACTTTGCACTCTTGATGAGAGTTATGTATGGGGAAATCGTGGAGGCTGAAGTTAGGTTTGTACCAGGGAGTTTACTTGTGTATCAGTAATGCTTAAAAGGTATCAAGATCTTTGTCTGCTTTAAATGTAACTGACAGCCTCTAATGCAGATACTTTGAGTCAGGCAACACTTTCATTTCTGGAAATTAGTGTTCTGCAATCTGTAGAGGGTAAAACAGAGCCTTGTGAATATAGTCTGTGTCTGGAGTTGTTTCCCTGTTCAGTTTACAGATATGTTTAATAAGTATCTAAGCAGTGTTTTGCCATACTGTGAATCCAAAAGAGAAAATGTGTTAGAGAGCAACTTGAGGGTCAAGCAGCTAAAGATTCGCTGCTTGGACACTTGAACTGCCAAAAGTGGTGCAGTGTCGTAGCTGCTTGCAGATGCAACAAAAATAGCTCTTGGGCAATGTGTGATCACCTAATTTCATGATTAGTCAACCTGGGCACAATGGAGGTGATCACTTCCTGATATGGAACTGTTTCTCTCCATATTGCCATTTCCTGCTACAAATGGAAAATCAGCCTTTCAAGTTTCCTAAAGAAGAACTTGACTTATTCTTAAAAAAACCACTGAAAGAAAGAAGAAACGGGGACAATACTGAGGAAACTTTCATTAAGGGCAAGTTAATGTTTGGCTTTCTGGACTTTGGGTAGCAGTATTCTTGAAGGGTATGGCCACAAGACTTTGCCTCAAATGATCTAATGACTCTACTGTCATGAGACCCCCCTCTGGAGTACTATGTTCAGCTCTGGTGACCCCAGAATAAGGGCATGTGTCTGCTGGAGAGCTACAAAGATGATCAAAGGGGTGGAACCCCTCTCCTATGAAAACAGGCTGAGAGAGCTGAGGTTGTTCAGCCGAGAGCAGAGAAGGCTCTGGGCAGACCTTAGCAACCTCTAAGCCTTCCAGTACTTCAGGGGGGCCCTATAAGAGAGCTGGTGAGAGACTTTTGCCAAGGACATGTAATAGGACAAGGAGGAATGGGTTTAAAGGGAAATAGGGTGAGTTTAGATTAGGTTTAAGTGTAGATTAGGTTTAAGAAGGAAACTCTTAACTGTGACAGTGGTGAGGCACTGGAATAAAATGCCCAGAGAAGTTGTGGATTCCCCAGCCCTGGAAATACTCGTGACTAGGTGGGATGGGGCTCTGAGTAACCTGGTCTATGGAATGTGTCCCTGCCCATTTCTGGGGGGGGGGGTTGGAACTAGGTGATCTTTAAGGTCCTTCCAACCTCAACCCTTCTGTGATTCTATGAAAAACTTTCCCTGTAGATTGGTGTTTTCAGTTCTGTCTTCTTGAGGTGCTGGTGTGTTCCTTCTGTTATCAAGAGTGCTCTCCTATTAGCTCTGCTTTCTTTGCACAGAATCCACTGTGGGAGTGACATTTAGTATTGTATGCATGGGCTTTGAGCCTTTCTAATGACTTTGGTAACTATGAACAGAGGATTTAAATGGTCATTTTGTAGCTGTGGGAAATAAAACCACTAGTATCAGATGTTCTTCCTTGAACTGACTTTTTGGTAAGGGTTTTGCTTGGAAACTCAATCTCTTAGTTTCCTGTGCCTCTGTTTGCACTACTATTCCTATGTACTGGTCAGTAGTAATGCTGCTGCTGTATTTCTTACCTGATTCATAGTAACAGGCTTTGTCATTTGACGCAGTGGAAGAATTTTTTACTTTCTCCTAGTCTGCTATCCTGTCATAAGATCGTAAGTTAAATTTTTGTCCCAGCAAAGCTCTTTAAGTCAGTGGGAAATGTAATGTTTTGTCTGTGTTTCTTTTGACCATATTTGTCTTTTGTTTCTCCTTGCACCCACAGCTGCTATAGCTGTGTTGAGAAAGCCCCACGTGTATGTCCAGTTACACAGAGAGCAGTTCCCACTTGGGAGGAGCAACAGCAGTACTAGACAAAAAAAAATCCCTTCCTTTAGCGTATATAACACGTACTCCATGAGCAGGGTTTCTGACAGCAACATGGACCGAGTGTGTTGTAAAGTGGACGTGCTCTGCATGTCTCCTTTCACTGCAGTGGGCCTGTCTTCCTGCTGATGAAGTGTGAAGAGTGTGTGAAATTATCCATCAGTGTCTGAAGCCCCCAGAGAGGACAGGAAGTGATGAGAGCTGGGTTGTGGCCTTGTGGTACCACTCAGTGGTGATGGCCATATGGTGTGGGAGAGGGGGCGCTTCCAAGGGGGTCACAACAGATGTTGGATAACGTACATGTTGCCAAAAGCTTTGTGTCAGCCAGCTCCAGTAAGGTGGTGTTAGAGCTGTTCCTTAATTCTTCCACTTAAGGAGGAATGCTCTTTAGGTAATGCATAGTGTAATCTGTTATTTGCAGTGGTATTGCAGTAGCTGTATTTTGTCAGGCAGACAAAGGTGTTTATAAGATGCAGACATTGGATGTACGAGCCAGACAAATTCCTACCTGAATCAGGTACTGATCTTTAACATGGAAAAGAATAACCCACCATTTGAATACTGTACCTAGAGAAACACTGATGTAAAATCTACCTAAGTCAGTTGCAACTCGAAACAAGAATGAGTTTCAGGCTATCCTTTATACAAAAGGCTAAACTAGATTTTCACAGCGATCCTTTCTGGCTCCTTAGTCTATAAATTTGAAACACTTGGCCTGCCACAGGACAGACTTCTTTTCCTTTCTCTTTAAGTAGAATGGACAGACTTGTGAGGAAAGAAAGGAATGGGTATATCTGGGGATGGGTATATCCTTCAGCATGGAATATTGTGGGCCTGATATTTCTGAGTCTGAAAGGTTTTTAGCCTGCTAGTAGTGACTGATTTCTTCCCAAGAGAAGATTCCTTTGGAGAACTTTTCTCAGAACAATCTGGATAAACAACTGTCCTTTTCTTAAATGGTGCAGTGGCTAGCATTACTGCCTTACAAGCTGTCGGCCTAGGTTCGATTCCCTCTCTAGTCCCACTGGTAAAACTAGAAAGACAGCCAAACACCTACTGAGACAGGACTGTTTGGAGACAAGGACAGTTGTTTTGCCCAGATTGTTTTGAGAAAAGTTCTCCCTAGGAATCTTCCCTTGGGAAGAAATCAGCCACTACTAGCAGGCTAAAAACTTTTCAGACTCAGAAATACCAGGCCCACAGAGTATTAAGTGGCTGGTCATGTGAAACAGAAGAGGTGTTGGTGAATAAGGAGCAGATTTCAGAGCTCTTGCAATATGATTCAGAAATTTAAGGATGGTACTTCTTCCTTATGTCTTGAATAAGTTATGTTCTTAAAATTGAAAAAAAGAAAACCAAAAACCCTGTAATATTTTGTTATTGCTCCTAGGTAGCAAGAAGAAGTTACTGCGGTAGGATTTTGCCACACGCTGTGCTGAATTTACTGTTGGTTACCGTGAGCTATCAAAAGCTTTGAAATTATTTCCATAGAATCTATTCTTATTTATCTATAAATATTGTAATTGTGAATCCCACAAGGAGAAAAATAAAAAAGCTTGGATTTAGACAGTGAAACAAATAGTTATGCTAAACTTATATAACATTATGCACAACTATGCAAATTTCTTGCCCAGATTTACATTTCTTGAATACATTTGCTGAAATAAATAGCCAGTTTCCTTTGAGAGCAGAGTTGGAACTGAATAAATGTAAGGCCTCAGAGTATTAACAAAGGGGGTGAACTCTAAACCTGTGTAGTTATGCAGCGCATATAATGTAAATTAGAACAGTAGAGAGGAAATCTAAAGTTAATACATAGGAAGAGAGTACTCTCTTTTGTGAGAGTTTATAAACTTCTAGTTTTATAATCTTATCCTTTGCTGTTTAGTCTTTGCTTTTCTTCTTTTGCCCAAGGGGCAAATGCATATGAAAGATGCACATCTTATGATACAAATACTAGGTAAAAGGAATTTTGTTGCTTTTCTTGAGAGAAGGAGCCATGAAAAGAGGAGAATTTAGGAAGGAGATCCTGCTGTTCTATTCAGTGGAAGAACCTTTGCAGCTCAGAGTGTATCTGTACAGAATTGTCCTATTCATAGTTTCCCCAAGAGCATATATAACAGACCTTAGAAATATACACCAATTATATTGCAGTTGAGTAAGAAATGAATTTCAACTATAGCAAAGATGGCTTGAGTTAGATATTTGGGGAAAAACATGTAAGTAGCAGGAGGAAGCACCAGAATACATTGTTTGAGAAGATGTAGTCCCTGTTGCTAGGAGCCTTTCCTTTTTCAAGGGTACATGAAGAAGAATGAAATAGAATCAGATCAGAGAGCTGATTCTACGTAGGGGCAGAAGAATAGACCAAATGTACAAAACTTCAATGTACTGAACTGTAGAAGATTGAGATGGGAATTTAAGAATCATATCTGTGGAGGCAGAGGCAGTTTCCTGTGTGCATATTGAAGGGAGGAAAGGCCATTTCTGTACACGTTCTCACTCAGGTAATCATTCTGGCTTCATCTGGGCTATTCAGACTAGCAGGATTTGTTTTTGGGGTCTGTAGTTTTAATGCTGTAAATTAATGATGCTTTCTTCTGCAGTACAGTAATAGTATTTCTTTTTAGTTAAATCACAGATGATGTCAAAAGTTCACAAATACGTGAAAAGAGGTATGAGGAGTGAAGCTCCGGAAGTTCTGAAACAAGGAGCGAAAACTGTGTGTAGCAATTGCTATGAGTTTTCCAGATGGTGAAATCTGCCTCTCTGATTTCATTTCTGTGTTTCCATACAGCTGATAATTGGCACTTGATTTTGTAGTGGTTTCAGAGGAATTACCTTGAAAAAACCCTGAACATTTACAAATTCTTATATTCTATTAGTTTTACAGATGATCTTTCATATTGATGAGAAACACAAGTGTGTTCTATCGGCCGTGATGAATTTTCTAGGAATATGCTTTCTCTTGATGTCCAAAAGGGATTATAAATTTTCAAAAAGAAAGCTTCTTTGAGATAATAGCTCCTAATTGTTTTTTTTCAAAAGCTCCAATTATGTGTTTCTGACGGTAAAAATTGGCTAGAGAATGCATCTGCAAAGAGGTTTTTTTATAGTTTAATCCCCTTTCTAGTGAAAGAGTTAATATATTTCGTTTTCATATCACTCTAGAGAAAAATTTTGCTGTCATTGTAATTTCTACTGTCATTATCTCCAGTGAGAAAATGTGTCTCAAATCACAGGATTTCTGTTGAGTTGAGGTACATCAGTTATGGAATGTCTGCATCATGTTCATCTGCTGCATTGGCAGATGGCTAAGGTGAACTTCCACTGTCTCTTCAGCTTTAAAAATCAGAATTGGTGGCAGCGTTGTCAAAACATGTCAGCATTTGAGGGGTGGTGTGCAACAAACTGCTGGCTCCACAACACATTCTTGGCACACAAACTGAGGCTTTGAAACAAGCTATATTCTTACTATACAGCTGGGGGTTTTGGTGGAATTCTTTTTGTTAGTTGCAATTTTTAGTTGCTATAGACATAATGTTTCAGCTACTAACCTGTGGCAGTTAGGGGAAGGATACGACACTGAAATGTTTTCACTGATACCTCACATCAAGAGATGTTATGTTGCTTATGTTGTGATTTATACTTAGCCTTCTGTCTTTAATTTGTTTTGGTAGCCTTGGATAGGTATATGAAATGACAGTGCTTGGTAATTCATAACAGCTGCTTCATAAAAATTAAATGCTTTGAGATCACAAGGGGAGAGCAGGAGGCTGGGGAAGACTAATTCCTGGGCTGTTCTATCCCTAAGTTGCTGGATAGTCTGGAGTAGCAAAAGCTATCGTTGATTTCCCTAGGGAAGGAAATAGGGTTAGTAGTAGTGCTGGTTTTTCTCTGTTACAGTAGGCTGTGATTGTAGATGGCACAGAAGGTAATGTCATAAAACTGAGGGAAAAAATGAAGCAATATGCAGGAATAAATATAAGTAATCTCTAATGATATGATGATTTGGATTTATTTGATTGGTGCCAAAAGCCATTGTTTTTATTAAGAAAAGACAACACTGCCTGAGAGGACAAAGATGATGTTTTACTCCTTAGGGGCATGAAACTAGTTTTTCTGATTATTCCTGACATCTTGCCATTCATGCTATGGGCTTCCTTGGAGGTTAGAAGCAAATAGCCAATCTCTTGTGAGAGTGAAACATCAATGGAATGTATTTAAGGATTGAAATGTGCTCGCATTGGCTCCAAATCCTAAAATGATGATGTTGGAATTCCAGAATAAGATGATGGGGAACAGTATGAGTTACCTAGGGTATGTTACAGGGGCAGACACAGTAAGCTTCTCAGAATGTAATACAGAGAAGTCTCTATAAAGAAAGCATTTATGTGCACTTAATACTTCTGAAGTTTAGAAGGTTGTACTTCTAACTAGAAGGGTTAACTTCAAATGTATTATTGCTCTATTTTTTTCACACCCTCAAGTCCTCACAAGAAGTCTGTGGTTGAGGAGGTAGATGACAAAATGCTATTCTTGCTTTGAATACTTTAAAGTCTTATCTTGCAGAGAGCAGCCTCCTGTCTGAGCCTGGCGCTTCATGGAGTCTACTCAATATGGAGGTACCCAGAGCCTGTGCAGAGGCACAGCTTATACAGCACTGACAGCCAAAAAAAGAGCAGCTAAAATAGCATAGATACCGTAGAGGTATTTTGCAGATGATTACATGTATATAAAATTCAAAAGATAGCTAAAACACTACCTGTTGTTATATAAACCTGATAATCCATTTTCGGTTTTGACATCCTAGTGCTTTGCAACATTTTGTATGTATTAGGGAGGGTTGGTTCTGACAGTACAGATGTTCATTTCAGTTCACTGTTTCTCAGCTTTTAAGTACAAAGTACATTTTTTTCTTCATAGCCATGAAATTTATTTTTTGCCTTAAACATTAATATTGCTGGTTATTCCACTTTTATGCAATTGTCGCTGGAAAAGGCTTTTGTGTGCTGCACAAATACTTGCTTTTTGTCAGTTTTTTCATTTCCAATTATCATTAACCTGAAGGTACATAGGTTTCTTTCCCGAGTCCTATGCTGGATAATATTGGGAAGACTTTTCACCTTGTTTTGCCTTAGTTCCTCATCAACAAATTGGAGGCAATTATACTTTCTGAAATACTGTGTTGAAAAGTTCTGAAGTTTAGCCAATAGTAAGGGCACTTTTTTTCTTTATTTTAATGTTGATGTAAATTGTGTGTTTCAAGATAATACTGTTAGAACCTAAAGAACACTCCTTGAATGCTTGCAGAAAGAATGTCATTGCTATTTCTTAGATTATAGCCTCTGCTTATGGCAGTTTGAATGTCATCGTCAGAAACAAAGCAAATACAGTTGAACAGATGTGGTATAAAAAAATATATAGATCCTACCAAGAGGGTTTTTTTTGGCTTGTTTTCCTGAGATAATCTATTCATCACATTGTTGATTTGACTGCTGTTTTCAGTTCATGATACAGCAAATTACAAAATCTGTGACAAAATCACAGGAAAAAGTATTTTTAAGAAGATCATTCAGAATATGATGATATTTAGGAACTAAATTAAGGATTTGGTCCTTTCAGAGGTAATCTGACCATTGTAGAAATGCAGCTGACTCCTGATGGGCCTCTGGCATTTCATAGCAACATTTATATAAACGTAGAGCAAGCTGTGATTTTTTAGGAAAAGTAAAGAGAAGGGATTAATTTGGTTTGGGGATTCTACCACCAGCCCAAGACACAGTGCTAAATGTGATGTGTCTTTTCAAGTGACCTTTATCTTAACTTTAATATTTCATAACCTCTTTGGGGAAGCTGTTTTATCTGATTCTTTCATGTGTGAAAATTTACTTTGCCATCTTTTAGCACCTTTTATGCTGTTTAAATGGATATTTATGTTGCTACATTAATAATAGTGTTATGAACAGACCTGACTTTTTAGGCCTTTAAAATGCTTTTACAATATTAGAACAGTACTTATACCACTTGTGTAATGAAAAATTCTGTCAATCACAAGTAAAAATGGTATCAAAGATCCTGAGATTAGAAATCCTTTTTGAAAGTCATGGGTTTTAAATAATAAGTACTTTTCTTAGTAAGCGTTTGGTTGCTGAGAGAGAATGCAGGAACACCACCTGTAGCCTCTTTTGAAGGTTCAGATTTCCAGTCCTTTCAGACAGAGGCACTGTAGGTGGAAATAATTGGAAAATAACCTTGAAGGTTTCTGTGCCTATTTGAGTGTGAATGGATGTAGTCAGACCTAATTAGGCCTACTGAGAAAAACATAAATGTCAATCGTTTTTTACCAAATGCATCCAGCTTCTTTTGAGATTGTGAATGGGGTCCAGTGAGCATACAGCCTGCTTAATGTCACCTTTCTGCCTAATTCCATCCCATGTGATAGATAGCATTTGATTTTTCTTGAAAGCAAAGTCAAAGAACTTGAAAGTAGACATTGCCACTTCAGTTCTTGCTTAGCTGATGTGTCCACATATAAATTAACTAATGCAGACCATTCAATGAAAATGGTCATTATTTTACCTCCCAGTGATCCATAGGATTTAACTAAATCACAGAGCTCTAACTCATTTGTTGGAAATTTGATAATCCCTCCAGTGCCTTGTCTAACCTATTTTTATTATTCTACAACTATGATTTTATCAAATCCTTTTAGTAGTATGAAATGCATGTCTGTTTTCAACCATGATTGTATGTGAAAGGATCTTTCCTGCCTAGTTACCTTAGGGTGCACCTAATTGTGCACACTTGTATTCACCTTCTTGGTGAGTTACTGTCGCGTTGCCAGGTCATCATGAAACACGTACTGTCTTTCAAATCTTTTCTCTCTGGGTGGGTTTTTAAGAAATATTTCTAAAATTCCAGCTGTGTGCTCCTGTAGTTTGCTAGAAATACGTAAGTTTCCCTGGGGAATCCCTTAAGAGTATACTAGGAATAAAAATGGTATTGTCTAGAAGTGACATCACTCAGTCAATAGAATCTCTGATTGTGCTGGCAAGGAAAGTGCACCTCGCTTTTAAATTTGTTTGGGGAATTTGGAGAGAAGTGGCAGTTTGATATTGTTCACATGAGAAAGTTTATTAAAAGGCATAAGCCCCACTGGGTAAGTAAACTTTTACAAATCCCTTTATGGACTCTATTTTGTGATGTGGAAGCAGCTTCCTCCCTTCATCTTAAATATGTCCCTAGGCAAAAGAACTGAAAAAAAAAACCAGCTGAAGTAAAACTAGTGGGAGCAGAAACAAGAGGATCCATGCAGCTTTTTGTACAAATATAATTAAGTTGGTTGAAAATGATACCTTCCAGATATCTATTTAGCATTTTACTGGAGACAGTCCCTTACTGGGACTGGAGAGCTGAGAGGCAAGTCTTTAATTTTCCAATGGCAGTGTTCATATCATCGAAATCAGAAGAGAAATCATAAAAGATCTCATTTTGGCCCCGATTTTAATAATAGACTGAAATTTTGGTAACTGTTCACATACATAGCTTGTCACTAGAAGACCTGAGATTTGAGCAGCTGACCCCCTGCTTTCTGTGTCTCACTTTCTAGAGATCAAGAGGTCCATGGAACTAAGTTCTGTGTCTTGCAATTCTCAGAGAAGTGCATGTGATTCAACAAACGTGGTCAGTGCCTGTAGCACCAGAAGGTCTGGAGATTCCCCTATACATTGTGCTTCTGCCACTACGGTTTGGTAGTGATTTGTATATGATTGTATGTGATTCAGATTAGCAAAGTAATTGTCACATTTCTGAGGACTGAAACTTTACTCTTTGCAGACCTGGTCATTGTAAATACAGAGTAAGTGTATAGGCTGACTAACTGGAATTAAAAAGGTAATAACTGGGAAGATGCTTATTCCTTTTCTCTTGAGAACAGACCGTTCAACAAATCATCATTAAGCAATTATATTTTATACAACATTACAGGTTTGCTTGATGTTATGTGGACAATGCCCCAAATTTTTCAAAGGCTAGATTAGCAAGGGGTGTTTCTAGATAACAGGAGAGGGTATTGTTATCTTGCACTTCTTGCATGTTCTGCAATTAGGGAACATTGCTTTTATTACTTTCCTTGTTGTTGCTCTCCTTATTTCTGGAAATTTTCCGAATACATTCCATATTATCTCATTATATTTTTCTGAGCATGAGGGATGCATTTTTAAGACAGACTAGCAAGTGCTATGTAAAAAAGAATTAAAACCTGTATTTTCATTGAAATATGTTCTGAAAGATGAGGCCTCTAGGACAGGGGAAACTAATATGTAGGCTAGTTCTTATTAAAAAGAATTCCCATAATAGTTCCAAGACAACAGCTAGGATATTTGTAGTATAAACTATGAAAAAAGAGCAAAGGGTAGCATGAAGTGAAGGTGAGATGTCTGTGGTCAGCACCATGCATAGTAAATATAGCATGCAAACCCTTGACTGCCAGTCCCTCCTGTGGAATTGTGACACCTGGTAAATCGGAGACATTTTTAAGGATAATACATAGTGAACTTTTTACAAAAGTGGAATGGTTGAACAAAAAGCATTGAAAATTCAAATGTTGCTCATAGGTCTTTTAGGCTGAAATCGTTGCAGGCCATCCATGAACAAGACATTAACAAGATTTCAGTACTGTCAAGGAAGAGCCAGCAGCGGAGGGTAAGGACAGCATCATCATCTGATAATGATTCAGGTAGTGGAATCATTGAAAACAGTGGGAGGAGAGGGGTAATGAGAGGGCCTTCAGAGTTTTGAAAGTGATGAAGCAGTAAAGAGATAACAAGGAAATACTTGGAAAGCAAAATAAAAAATGGAGACAGACTCATGAAAGATGGTGAGGGACTGCCATGAGGAACATGTTGGCATTGTTAACCAGAATCTTGGAACCATTCAGTTCTCTGCTTCAGAAACCCTTCTGAACCAAGGGGACTCAAGTGTTTGTATGCAGTCCCACCTGGTGATGGCACAGTAAGAAAGACTGTTTATTGCATAAAATGTCTTGATAAATCTAAATCCCCTGTTGTTTCATCAAGTTATGTGAATTAAGCTAGTGGTGTAAGCAGAATTGGACTTGGTGTCTGTCATGCTTCTGTAGTGACAGAAGAGTATTTTGTGACAAAGTAGAAGCTAATAGCTGTAGATTTCACTTGCTCCATTGTTGCATGTGCCTGCAACATCCCTTGGAGAAGAATCTTCCCTTTAAACATTACAGATTCTTCAGAATGATTACCTACATAGCACAGCTTACTGCTTTTTCAGTACTCACTCTGTTTGCAATTACACCCATACCTTTTAGTTTTGTTTCTGGTGCCCATAAAATCTCTATCTAGTCTTAAGAAATAGCAGACCAGTCCATGCCTTGAAGGAGGATGGAACTTTCAGATTTTTAGCATGTGTAAAAGTGATGAACTAACAGACTGTTCAGGTTCTTTATAGGTGCTGTGGATTTGGACAGATTTGTTTGGATTTTGAGCCTGTGAGCTCCTTAGGCCTTTTATCTTGTTCAATTTTATTTTCATATACATATCTAAATTTTCATTTCACTTTTAATTAGTTTCATTATATTTGATGGCAAAATGTTGCTTTATCTTCGCTGTTAATAGTCTAATTGTTTCTCTTGCCTTAAGTAATATCTCGTTAACTTTATAACCCATCTTTTACACATCATCTACAGAATTAATTTCCTGTGCATGTAGTTGTATTGTCTGCAGCATCTTTCCAAAAACTTTCTCAATTAGCATTTTTATTGTTGTATTGGTTTCTTGTCTGTTAGAATTAAGCCGAGAAGCCTGTTGATAAAATTTAATATCACTAGTTCATGGTCTTTCCAGATATTTTTATTAAAAAATCTGGGTAATTCCCTGTTGGTGAAAGAGCTTAGCAGTTGTGTAGGTCTTCAAAAAAAAAAAACCAAACCCCAAACAATAACTTAACAAAAAGCAAAAAAACCCCAGCTGCCATGCAATAACTGAGTGCTGTTTTCTAAATCAAAATTAAAATTGTCAATAAACTTTTGCTATGTGCAAACAGCAGATGTGATTGGTGGTTTTATGGGAGAAGTGGTGAGTGTAGTGATTGTTTTCCTTAGTGAGTATTTTATTACCATTCTCTGTTGGTTACATTCATCAGAAGAAATTAGTCTGTGTAGGCTGGAAACAGGTGCTGCAAGCAGGTATGGTGTTGCTTTTAAAATACTCTTTAATATTTACTTCCTTTCATTGCAAATGCATAGTAGAAATATAATGAAGTTACGATATACTGCCTCATCAGCTTTGGCCATCTTCCTTTAACATCTTTAATGGGATTATTGTTTTCTTCTCTGTGTGTGTGCAAGACGCATTGTAGATTGTGACATACTCCTTGGTTTTCACATTCCAGTTGTTTTAGCAGTATGCCACCAAGGTCACCTGGGGATAGGGGAAGACGCCTTTGTTGGGAGGTGCATTCTTCCGCACAGGGTCTAGTTCTGCCAGGAAAATTACGTTGTTTGAGATGTTTATTCACTATACTTTAAGCTTTTTGTTGCAAGTTATTTTGGGAGGGACAAAGCACTGAAAAGTCCAGTTATTAGTGCAGTGCTTATTATATATGTTACAGATGCAGGTGAAGTAAAAACAAAAAACTCCATTGAAAATGGTACTTAATAGAGTTCTGTGGCTAGAAATACGTTGCATTTTTTAGAGTAAAAAACCAAGCCTCCAAATTATGATTGATTCCCTGTCACCCAGGAAGTAAATCCAAAGGAGCATACTGCCCACTCCTGTGGAGAAGAGCAGCTCTGCCCCACTCCTAAAAGAAAGCTGCTGTACTCACTGTGTCATTTTCAGAAGAGTGACGTTAGATAAGCACCTGTGTTCAAAGATACTTCGTGCCTTTACTGTACATCTGGAGTTGAGAGAAGATTACCTTGTCCTAGAAAAATAGGCAAATCTTTAAAAGATGTCTTTGTCCTAAATTGGAACAAGAAGTTGAATTCTCAGAGACATTCCTAAATTATAGTTAAGTTAAACCAAAGCATTTTTGTGTAATTTTTTTTTTTTTTTTCCAAACGTTACTGTTCAAGTTCAGGCTTTAAGTGAATTTTCTTGTTCACTGAAATATCTCACTTGTAGAATTATGAGTTAGGGTATCTGAACGGCATCAGAGATTTTGAAAACAAATATGTTTATCAAGCCTCATCTTTCCTGTAAACAGTTTTACTAATGAGTATTTATTCTGAGACAAAAACATGAAGATGTTTTCTCAAAAATTGTCCCAGTTTGCTCTATCCTGCTGCATGTTTTTTCTTCTGTAAACTCAGATTTTATCATTCCACATGACAAAATAAATGTGCTTTTTACAGAAATATTTTCATTCAAGTGTTCTTTAAATTTAATGTCTACTTGTATTCCTTTGTAAGACAGCAAAATCATGACAGTCAAGGAAAGACTACTTTGATAAATAATACAACTTACATAAAATCTAAGCAGTAGTTTATACATATACTTCAAAAAGGAGGGCAAAAAAAATAAGGTAATTTAAATAGGCATACTTTTTATATTAACTTTCAGATATTTGCTGAACAATCGTGGTGTACAGATGATTATTGTGCATTGTAAAAACATTATGGGGAATCATAAGATGGAAGTGATTCTCCCAAACTATGTATAATTAAGCTATTTTTTACTAATTAAGATGAATCTAGTGCCAGATTCTCACCTGGTATGCCTTGGTATTTTCTCATTAATTTTGCTATTGTTGCGCCCACTCCTGCTAGGACCCGTTCTGTATTTCCTACCTTTCTTTTAAGGTGTGTAATCAGTTGTTAAAGTACTTCAAATGCAGGTATTGTGGCATCAGTACAGTTAGGAGTTTGACTTTAGATCATTGAACTTGATGAGTGTTTTTTGTTTGCCACAGTGTTAGATGAAAGCTGGATCAGATCAGACCAAATTGACTGTACAGGGCAAACAGAGGCAATTTTGTACAGCTGGATTTAAAAAAAAGTATAGGAATAGGTAATGATGACTATTAGTGGTGTGGAGTGTTTCCATACAAAGAGTCTAAATGGATTAGGATTTCAGCTTGGGAAAGACAAAGAAAATAGAGTGGAAGCCTATAGAATCATAATTAAAACCAGGAACAAGTATTCTCTGTTTGTGTGGTTTTTGGTATTGTGTTGTGGGTGGTTTTTTTTGTTTTTTGGGGTTTTTTTTTGTTTTTGTTTTTGTTTTTTTTTTTTGTTTGTTTGTTTGTTTTGTTTTGTTTTGTTTTTTTAATGCCAAAGCTCTGGGTATAATATCAAACATGTTCCATGTTTGTAGCAAAATAACTAATTTTTGTGCAGATTGCAGTTGAATTGTGCAAGCTCACAGCCACAGCTATGGGGACAATTAAAAGTATTAAGATTTTCAGAGGGATTAGAGAAATTTATGGAGAAATAAATAGCAGGTGCTGTTAAAAGCCTGGATGCAGTCTTTGGTTCAGTTCATTAAGTACTGGATGCTAAATAACAGTAAATGTTGTTTCATGCATATACAATTTCTGTATACTTCCGAAGTTTTGGTGTTTTGGTTGTGGTTTTTTTTTTTCCAGTAGCTAGTATTTAATTTTCAATGAACTAAAGGCATAGGCTTAACTGGAGGAATAACAGTCTACAACTTCCTCATGAAGGGAAGAGGAGGGACAGAGACAGATCTCTTCTCTGTGGTGACCAGTGAGAAGACCTGAGTGTAGGACCTGGAGCTGTGTCAGAGGATGTTTGGGTTGGATATTAGAAGAGGGTTTCCAGTCCCCCAGAGGGTGTCTGGGCACTGGAACAGGCTCCCCAGGGAAGTGGTCACAGCACCAAGCCTGACAGAGCTCAAGAAGCATTTGGAAAATCCCCTCAGGCATATGGTGGGACTCTTGGGGCTGTCCTGTACTGGACTGGGAGTTGGACTGTCCTTGTCATGTTCCCTCCAACTCTGGATATTGCATAATATAATTCTATTAATAAAATTCTATCAGAATAATTTTCAATGCAGTGAAATGTACTATTTTTCTCTGTTACTAGAATTGTATTGCTGCTTTTTTTTTTTTTTTGTGATCTGTAAATACACAGTATTTGAGATCTTAAAGGGCTTTTGACTAGTACAGTGTTTCATATTGACCTCATTTCAGATGTTAAGTATTCCTTGTGGAACTAAAGCACATCTTACAGCAAGGACAGAAGACCTTTTTCTCTTTGATGCTTTGTAAAATGCTTGAGCTCCTTGCATGGAAATGCAATATAATTATATTGATGGTGATTATGGCAAAGTGCTGAGAAAAATGATACAGGAAAATGATTAGATTCTTCTCTGCCTTACAAAAAAACCCCCAACAAATCCTAAACCAACCAAAACTCAATGACTGAATAGTTCTGGGTATTTTTTTATCACTTGAGAGGTAAAAGCTATGCAAAAACAAAGCAAATCTGTCTCATAGTGTGTAGTGTAGAAATTTAACTTTCAAGAGTTTGGTATATTTGCAGAGTGCCTACTTCATTACCTGAACTCAGAAAAAAATAAACTAGCTGCAATACAGAGAATTCTACTTATATTTTTTTAAAAAGCTGTAATTATTTATAGACGTGTTAAAAAATAACAAGCTTATTTTGAGCCATGGAGCATTACAGTTTATAATACAAATTTCCCAGTAGAGCGGAGTGATAAAAACTTGTTTGATAATCAATCTTCCAGTAAAAACCGAGTAAATATACTCATAACTATGTGTCAACACTGTGCATTAACTATGGAAAAAGCTATATTGAGTGCAGATCTCGGGAGAATTCATGACAGAACATCATGTCCTCTTTGGTTTAATTACTGTTCAGAACTCCCAGAAATGACAGCTCATGAAGTGTTCACCTGAACCATGGAATGCAATACTGGGCCTTAAGAAGGAAACAGAACCAACACTTGTTTTGTGTCTCTGTAGAGGGACCTGCACTATATATAGTTAATAAATGGTTGTTATTTTGCTCTCCGTTTTGGGAAGTCTCTTGACCTTGTGTCAAAAAGCAGCTGGATTATTGCAGTCTAACACCTTACAGAGCCCAGTCTACAGAGCTGGAATGCAGGACATTTTCCAGACTGTCTGGTTTGGATTCAGATTCCCCTGACAGTTCTCACTATAGTACATATATTCTCAAGTGGGAGTATAAAGAATTACACTGTATTATTCTTCCAGTATTAGATTATAAAATGTTATGCTAGATATGGAGCAGGCAGCTTTGTACTTTGCAAATGCCTTCTGTTTTGGAAACAAAAATACTACTAATGAAGGTTTTAAACAAGGTATTTTCCTGGATGTGTGGTGAGTGCAACTTTTACAATGACTTGATAAACTAGAAAGTAGAGGTAAGAAGTATGAAAAAGGTTGGCTGGGTCGTCTAATCACTGACAAATTTCATCCCACACAATGTAATCCTTTTCTCGTTTTCAACTAGCTCTTCATTTTTATGTAACAGCAGGTAGTTTTTTTCCTTTACCTTCTCCTGTTTGGCTGATACCACAAAAGGCCATTGTTCTGATAACAAGGAACTGTCTTCTAATTTCCTTTTTTATGGGCAACGTATACCATTTCATTCATGTGTGAACATTTTTCTGCATGGAATCTTCCATAGGAGGTTTTGTGTCTCTGACACAAAATTTTTTGCTTTTCTCTGTGTACTATGCAACATAGGATTGTATTTATCATTTATACAATGTGATTGTCTTTCTTTGACTTGTAGTGATCTTCTGACCAGTTGGCATACTTACATACTTCCTATTCTTTGGCAGTTCATCAGCTCTCAGGGCATAGCATGTTTTTTTATTAGACCCCAGAAATGCATTTCTCATGCTTTTGGTGCTATTAAGTTGCATCTTTCTTTGTGTTGATGATTCCTTCTGACTTAATCATTGGTAAACTTTGTCTTATGGCACAGTTACTAAAATATTAAGATTAGTGCTAGTACTGATCCTTGAGGATCTATCCTACTAACCTTTTCTTCAATTTAGTACATATCCTTTTGGAAAAAATCAGCATAGTTTGCTTATTAGCCAACTTCTTGTCCTATTTAGCAGCCTTCTTCTGATCCCTTTTTTCTGGAGTTAATGTTAAAACCCTGCACAGCTTTATGACGGTTCCAGATTTTATGGCATATTCCTTCTCCTAAAACCTAGTAAAGAAAAAAATCAAAACACCCCTCAAGACATTTATTATGATGTGATTTTCTTCAGTGAATTCATATTCACCAAAAATACGCTTGAGTTCTTCACTTTATAATGCTGTATTTCAAAAAATAACTTCAGACATCATTGGTAGATGCTTTTAAGTCTCCTTTATGATAATACACTATTAGCTGGGCAACTGAAGAAGTTCTCACAAGGTGATTTTCAGCCACACTAATGCGAATTTTTTCTAAGTATGTAAATCAGGACTGACTCGATAAAAATCTATGAATTTACTGTTGTGAATTGTATGAAACCAAGAAGAGATTTTTAAATATAGTGTTATCATGCTTAAGCAAAATTCCAGTTGAGTAACTTCATATTTCAGAATTGCTTTAGAATGCAGTTATCACTATTAATTGCACAACAACAGTAACAATACATTGTACTTCCCCAGAGTTCTTCCTACTGGGTTACTGAGATTTTTGCCAACAAAAATGTTGTGTATTTCATTATACTAAATGAAGTGGGTATTAGCTAGAGATAGTGGAGAATTTTTAGGTGAAAATGGAGTGTAACAATATAAAATATTTTTGCAGGAAGAGTAGTCTGAGGTTGAAGGTCGACACTCCTGCCAGAACAAGAGAAGTGAGACTTGAATAATATGTAGATGAGTAATCCAGTCATTACTTTACAAGGGCAGTTTATTTATTTATACCTTACAGAAGGGCTCCAAGAGACCCAGACGGAGGATTGCCCAGTACTTTCTGACACGTGTCTTAACCTTTGCCTTAGCCAGGAGCCTCACAGGAGAGACTGCCTGTTGCCTGGAAGGCAGCTGAGCACATACAAACTTTTAAACATACCTCTGATTTAGCTCTACCTAGCCTGCGTACTGATAAGGTGACAGACATTTTCCTGGTTTTTCTGAGCTGTGGTTCCTGAACCTTTGTTTTGTATCAGCACATTTTGATCTAAAGTGGTTTGCAATGTATGTTCTATGTGTTTCTGAGTGATGTAAACTCCGTGGATTTGTACTAGTTGTCTTTTGGGTTTGACTTGTATCCAAATATTCCTCTCTAAAACACTTCAGTCTTGGTCACAGCAATATAAGAAAGATATTAAACTATTAGGGAGCATCCAAAGGAGAACAAAGAGGATAATGGGCCTTGAAGGGAAGCCAGATGACGAGGGCCTGAGGTCACTTGGTCTGTTCAGCCTGGGGAAGACTGAGGGGAGACCTCATTGCAGTTACAACTTCCTCATGAGTGGAAGAGGAGGAGCAGACACTGATCTCTTCTCTGTGGTGACCATTGGACAGGCCCCAAGGCAATGACTGAAGTTATGTCAGGAGAGGTTTAGGTTGGATATTAGAAAAAGGTTCTTTCCCCGGCTGGGCACTGGAACAGGCTCCCCAGGGAAGTCGTCACAGCACCAAACCTGACAGAATTCAAGAAGCATTTGGAAAATGCCCTCAGGCACATGGTGTAACTCTTGGGGATGGTCCCAGGCAGGGATGCTTTTTACTCTGCTTTTCTACTTTTCAGTCTTTCTGGTTTCATATTCTTTTCCATGCAATTGCATACACATTGAAGTCTCCTTTCTCATCCCAGTGTAGACAGTAAGGTCTTGTCCTTCATACAGATTCTGAATGCTGCTTTTGTTTCAGTCACTTTACTATTTGTGTGCTTTCTGCCCTCTTCACAGTAGGTATATTTGTGTCTGGCTTTAATTAAGCAGACTTATTGAATAATTTCTTAAGATTTCTTCTGCCTTAATTCTCTGGTTTTGGAGGGTGTTTTCTTCATACTTGAGCTTTTACATTTAGAAATTTGTTTCTGGGATTGTATTTTTGCCTTTAATGTTTTACGTCAATTGCTATAGAAATAAAATTGAAAGAGAAAAATGTAAAGATGTATATAAATATGTTTAAAGTAAAATTTCAAGAAGAATTTGTGGAGGAAGAGGATACTTGGGAAAAGTTCATTAAGGAAGTCATAGTTCCCAACATTATGGCTGTTTTAAGAAGAATGAGAAATTACAAAACTAAGTTCTTCATATGTTGGTTCACTTATGACAAAATGGAATTTGATCAGAAAAGACATTTTCAACTCATTCTGTGAAATTAAGGAGGTCACATCAGTGTTATATTTAACTGACTAAGCTGAGCCTTCTCTAGCAGAAGGACTCTCTGCAGTGCGAAAGTATCACCTTGAAGTAAGACACAATATACACTGTCATCTGCTTCTAATACACTTTCCCCTTTTACAGTTACGGAAACAGCTCTACTTAAGATTCAATTCTTTGTCATTAGAGTGAATAAAACAAAGGGTCATGCCAGAGTAATTTAAAATCTGCTCAAATTTTGTGAAAGATACAGGAATAGCAGCTTTGCTAATTTTGTAAGAGCAAAAACGTATTCTTCAGTGCTAGTTTTGTCAGCTGTTTCCTATTGAGAACTAGAACTTGCCTTTGTCTTCAATAGCATCTTACCTCAATGCAACTAATCTCATTAGGAATACATCTTTCCTTTCTAAGCATACTCAGCTTTGCTATGGCTCTTCAAATCACTCTCTGAAGCAAGGTTTTTGTAAAAGGCTTGGGAAGGATTTCCATTTAATCACTTCTTTTAATTAAAAGTCTCTCATCCTCCATCAGATTCTGTGAGGGATCAATAAATCACAGATATGTGCTATTAAAAGTGGAATCTTTTACCGTATTTGTCGCATGACTACCTTATGATGACTTCATCTGGAATATTATTCAGTGCTTTGTATTAAAATAAATAAATTGAAATAAATACATAAAAGGCTTAAGATGAGTTAATTTTGTCTTATAATGAGTTAAGAGTTTTCATATAATCACTTCAACAAGAGTAGATGAGAAGTCTGGTGCTTTTACTTTTTATTTTATTTTTTAATTAACACTTCAGAAATCTACTCTACCTGGATTTTTTGCCAAAGCCTATAGATGGCTTTATGAAAAATACTTGTGCATCAATGGTGTTTGGTCTGGGAACTGTCATAGGAAAAGAGATATCTCTGGAAAGATAGCAAAACAAACTGTGAAACTCATCCTACCATAAAATTAAGTTGCTAAGTACTTTCCCTGGGAGAAAATGCTTATGCTTAAGGTCAAAATTTAGTCTGACTTTGGGGAATACATCTCCCAGTAACTTTATCTGGATAGTTGCCTGTTTCTTTGGGGCTAATATTTTTCCCCAACTTAATAAATTAATTCTCTTTTTTGCACTTTAAGCAAGTAAAAAGAAAAAAAATCTACGTACTGTTGTGACTCAGAAATGCTGTGAACAAATTACTCAAATGCTACTAGCTCCTGGAAAAGTTGGTTGAAATGTGAGGATGTGGTGAATGAATTGGTGTAAGTGCTCTTAATTCAATATACTTCTTAATAACCTTGTAGAATCTAAAATGAGGTTCTTTTTCTTCCTTGCTTTTATTTTTTAGCATCAAAAATTTATTGAAGCAAAGTTAAAAAAAAACTTAAACGGATCAGTAAGGAGAGCAGGAAAAGAGCAATTTGCTTTTGTAATAGGAGTATCTGTTTGAGCCTTCAGAATCTAGTCTGTCTGAAACTGATTTAACATGTGCCTGCACCTTCCTTTGCTAGAGGAATGTCAAAATGAAATTTTAGATTCCTATTAACTGCAAGAATAACAGATTTTTTTTAGTTATTATAAGAATTTTGTTGCTAACTTATCATCCAAAGTCACACATATTTTTGTCATTTTTGTCATCATTAAAAACAACACCATAGGAGAATTAACAACTTCATGGAACATGTTAAATAAGCTTACTCTTAGTGCTGGTTTACACTCCTGTAGGTGTGAAGTATGTGTAAATGTAGGGCCTTATATTCAGTGAATATATTTACAATGTGAATAATTTTTTAATGCAATTTTTAAAAATGCCCAACAATTAAACACAGTCTGTTGAAGTAATTGAAAGGATTGCAGCTGACTTCTGTGAATTAAGCATACATTTCTTGGCAGTGTCTTTCAAAAGAAGCAAAATGAGTGTAGCTGTGCAGCTCGTGTACCTGTCCCGCTCAGGTGTGCACAAGGAAAGAGAACTTGAATCTGTGTTTAAAATTGTGTACCTTAACTGTTTTTCCTTGCAAAAACTGCTTTTCCTTTTTCAGAACGTGGACATTAAATCATTCAGTAAAGAATATTTGTAGGTACTATAGATCCTCTGTGCTGTGTATTATTCTTATCATGTCAAAGAGATATTTTTTCCTAAAAGCATGTTTTGTTTGTATCTTTCTATAAAAAGTTTTGTGCAATCTTATTTTTTATAAATGGTTTTATCACAATTGCTTTTTCCCATTTTTTTTCAGTAAAAAAACTGCTTCTTTTTGGGTCCACTCATATTGCAATTTGCATAATTGAAAGTAGGTTGATGACAAAGTGTAAATCGTATTCAGAAAACAAAAAAGTTAGCTTTTTGTACTGTTTCCAAATACAGGGGGAAAATACTTCGAGTTGTTCAAAATACACTGAAAACAGGAAAAAACCTCCAGTTTGTTGGAGCTTGCAGTTACATGAGTATTCTGTAATACAAGAATATGCCGCCTTTTACAATTAATTGATCATGTATCTTATTCATTTTAGAGCTTACATTATTCTGCTGAAGCATTTCTTCTATTACGAATGTGTATTATTTTTGATGATATTATAGGAGAAAGTAAAATATGTAGAGGACTGTAAGCAAACACAATTTATGCATTTTGAAGGATAAAGGAAAGGTGCTGGAGTTAATTGCGTACAGTTCCAAGTAGCTTTAGAGCTAGCAGGACGAAATTAGATGTTGTGTGAAAACAGCATGAAATGTAATTCAGAGCAGCTGTCTAATTTATCAGCAAGAACAAAGTGCTCATGTTCTTAAACTACTCAATTACTCCATTCAACCTTCTTTGACCTGTTCAGCCTGGTAGTGTTTGTTTAAAACTAAAAACTAAAGAAATTTTGCCAACCTTTTAAAATAAACTAAAATAATCCCCATGAGCTTCCTTTACAACATTCTTGTATTCATTTTTGAATTTATATAGCTCTGGACTCATCACCTCTTTAGAAGAAATGTATGGCATTCTCTTCTTAACAGTGCAGGGTCAATAAACTTACATTCTTTTGAGACTTATTTCAAAATATTTCCAAACTGATGGCATGTAACACAAAGCTAAGGGATTCTTTGCTATGGGACATAACTGAAATCCTGAGATCCAAATTATACGTTGCTGGCAGCCCATGGGATTGCACTTATTCTGTGATTGTAATATTTCCTCATCCACTGATCATGGTTCTGTTCCTACTGTTCTTCAGAACAATCTTTTAAACTCTGTTCATTCTACATTCTGTTTGGAAATCAAACAATATACACAAACCAACTACAGAACAGATGTTCAACCAGAATAAAGCTGTGTAACAACACCAGTTTTTAATTGTATACTCCAATTTACACTGTCAGTCTCTTATAAAACCCCATCAGCTGTTGTTGCAAATCCAACATTTTATCTAGAAGAGAAATTACTCTTTGCATTGTAAGTTTTGATAGTATGTTCTTTTTCAGTGTAGATAAGGCATATGCATCACAGAAGGGTTTAGCCTAAGAAGGATCATTGGAGGTCCTGTGGTTCAGCCCTGCTGCTCTAGCATGGTCACCTGCAGCCAGTGGCCCAGGACTGTCTCCAGACATCTTTAGAGTATCTCCAAGGAGGGCTACTCTGCCACCTCCCTGGGCAGCTTGTGCCAGTGCTCAGTCCCCTCACAGTGGAAAGGTATTTCCCCCTGATATTCAGGGGGAACATCCTGTGTTTCAGCTGTGTGCCAATTGCCTTTGGTCCTGCACTGGGCACCCAGAAGATTCCGTATATAGTTCTGGCAAATATTGTTTACAGACTGAATTTGAAAATAGCAAACCTGGGTTATTATTCCTCTGAGAAAAGGACAATTGCTTCTGTAGAAAACTTGTGGATCCTTGGTGATGCTGATCACAGTGAAGCTTTTTGTTGTTTGACCTGAAAATCTCCTTCAGGTGAAATAATTTTTGCAGACAAAACATAAAGGGAGCCTTTATGTCCTTTTTGTAATTCCCTGCTTTCATCTCTTTTCCTCTGTGAATTAAAGATCTGTTTTGGAGTAGAGAAAGCAGATAAGAATTCTGTTGGACTACCTATTTCAGATATATTATCGGTATTAGTAGTCCAACTTACACATCTTTGGACATACTTTTGGGGCATTTTTACAGTCGTAGTAAAACTAACTCAGTTCTGGAAGTATGTATGTAAATAGATATATTTGCCTGTCTAAGGCAAATAGAAATAGTGTAAGGTTGTACACAGATAAAAAACAAAACACACCTTGAAAATAGTTATAGCCTTAAATCTACAATTAAACCAAATGCTTTTGAGAAATTTCACTAGGAGTTCGGGACAATGGTACTGTCAAGTGAACTTAGAACAAGAGCTTAGATAGAACATTTACAGGAGCCATAGGATTTTATAAGACACATGTCAAGGCACTTTTGATTTAAAAACTGGTATGGCACAAAATAAGCATGATGTATCTGTGTAGATTATGGAGTGACTGTGTGACAGGTCTCAAATATACCCATATATGAGTGCTCCCTGAGAAATCTAGCAGGATTTTATGCGTCGTCATATTTTTTCTGCAATGAAAGAAAATGCAAAATCTTCACTAGGAGTGATTGTGGACACAAAGATTGATGGACTGGGAAGTAGCAATGAAGAGGAAGAGTATGGTGTACAATGGCATCTGGATCTCTGGGTGAAAACTGCATATAGATAGGGTTAAGTGATTAAAAGTGTAAATGTTATAAACAAAATTAATTCAGAGAGGGAAGACTTTGCAGCAGGAAACAATGGTTCTAGTGAGTATGAATTCAAAAATTTCAGTGGCTGAGCCTATTTCTGTGCAAGGGAATCTTCTGCTGCCTCTGCTTTTGCCTTCCAATACTAAATACCATGTCCAGTTCTGGTGTACACCAATTGACAAGAGCAGTGAGAAATGAGGCATCCTCCAAGATGTAGGAACACTCAGAGCTGTATTGGTTTATTTTTGTGAGAGAAGTTTGTAGGAGAACTTTGCTTATAGAGAGTGTTTTCAGTCTAACAAAAGGATACCAGGATAGAATGTCTGTGTGAAGGGCAGTGTGTGGGTGTTAAAAGAGTTTCTGTCCTCCCAGCTGGTGCCGTATTCTATCCTGAAACTTCTAAGTGCCTTCACCTTCCATCAAACTCAGCTTTCTTGTCAGTGTCATTGTGACCTTTTCTGATTCGACTCACGTTCCATTGGCTTCCTAGGGACTCGCCCACATCACTGAACATTTTTACATCTGTCTAATCCTTTTTCATGCTTGGAGTATCCTTCCTTGCCTAGGCTACCTCTCTGCCTCTGTTTTCTCCTTTTGAGTACAGATTGTTGCTTGGGGACCCACCACATTATCAACTGTAAAGTAATGAGGAATAAAGTAATTAAACTTTTTTAGGGGAAAACACTAATCTCTGCACTTGAGCTTACTTTACTGTGGTTACACTGAAAGGTTTAGACCTATTTGTTACTTCTGTTTAATGTTGCACTAAATATTGATTTTTAGTTCACTCTGTATCCTATTGCATTGTTATATTTTTCAAGATACATGTTGTGTATAGCTTTTATGTTAGCCAAAGGTGTTCCTTGTGTACCCTGATGGGGGTGCTGGGAGGCATCACACAGTCCAGGGGCTTAATGCAGGTGGTGGCATTAAGCAAAGTTTATCCTTACTTGTTGCCCACATTTGTGCATAATGTGAGAATTATGAAAGCACTTCAGTATCTTGGCTGGCCTAGGTTTGCTAGAAATCTATAGGGATTGTGTTTTATACAATAAAAAAGACAAATTCCAGATTTCAAACATCCTAGGGTTCTTTAAGGCTGGTTGCTTGAGTTGACCAAATCTTGCAAATGAGCCTCAGCAGTTTGGTTTCAAATATTTCTTCCTTACTCCTGATTGTTTTTGTTTTCATTTTGGTGCTTGTTGTTTTGGGGGGAGCCTGAGGGTTTTGTTTTCATTTGTTTGTTGTTTGGGGTGGTTTTTTTTTCCTCCAACAGCAATAGTCATTTTCTCTTGCTTGTTTTCAAAACAAGCAAGAGAAACTTGCTTGGGTCATGTGTTCCAGTAGGGTTATATGGCATATTTTTGGGGACATGAATTATTTCTGTGCCCAGTTCTACTGTGCTGTAGTTCCGCAAAGTGAAGAATCTGCAAAGGGGGATATAATCAATGGAAACACAGGAGAAACCTTTCTCTTGAAAATAGGCAGAAGAGTCTGTATTTAATCATCAGTTAATAATGCATGAGTTCTAATTTTAAATAAAAGCATATGGAAAATAATTGTAAAAAAAGTTTACATAATCTTTTAATGATGAGTTATGAGTAGCTTTAAGTAAGAAAATACTTTTTTTTGCAGATCGTTCATAGGTGCGGAATGTGAGACAAATCTTGATTATGAGTATTACTTCAAAGTAACAGCGTCTCATTTTACCATCATTTTTATGTAAGTGAAAATGACTGAGAAAGGTTTCAAGTCACCCTTGATTTTCAAAAGAGCCTGTTGCTGAACAGAGACCGGGTTGATGCCAGATGTGTAATACTTCCCAGGATTTATAGAAGAGAGATGCTTGAGGACTGTAGGGAATGAGAAGGACCACAGTGGACTGGGAATTGGAATTGACAAAATTGACTGCCTGAAGTGGGGTGTGAGATCAAATTATCATTGTCATAGCAGTTCTATTTTTAAGATATGTGTGATGAGGAAGGGTGAGTGGACTCAACCTTTACTTGTAAAGAAAGGTGATTCATGAGTAAGTAAGGAATGGACTGAAGACAAAGTCAAGTCAGTGTTTTGTTTTGAAATCAGGCTTGAAAGTCTTGCATTGGTTAGGGATGTCGTACGCAAGTGTACAGTGCATGTATTATAGTCAAAAATAAATCAATTTGTTACCAGGATTTCAGGTGCCGGTTCAGTAGATTGATGATGTGCCAAAACCTGCATGCTTGTGTAGCTGCATTGACTTGTATTATGAGAAAAATGTGGTTCTTGCTGCAGTCAGTTTGTAATCCTGAATGGAAATGGAAGTGATCCCAGGGATAACTAGATAAAAAATGTTTTTCTTTTGATTCTGGTTGTTATGCAACTGGTTTGAGATTATTTCTGTACAGCTTGGTTAGCAGTAGGTTGGACTTCCCCACCTAATTTTCCCTCAAAAAGACTTGGGAGGTGCTGTGTAAAGCTTCCAGTATTTATGTGTTCACCATAGGAGCACATCAGGAAGATAAGGTGAGGAATGTTTCTTAGCAGCACTTTGCAGAGTAACTTTGTGGTCCATGCCTTTGTCATTGACATGTTATGCATTTGCCAAGTGTCACATAACTGAAACGGCAAATGATTGTAAACTTTGATAGAAACTAGAGCTGGATAGTTAAAGTTCATCTGGTGCAACTGTCACGCATGTCGTGACTTTAATGCATCTTAAAACAGTTAGAAAAATTGTGAAACCTGATTGGTTTTAGTTAGAACTCTCAGTGGAGAACCAAGTGGCAGGAAAAAATTCCTTTTTGTAAAATTAAATTGAATAGATCTGTTGTCATCATATAATTTTAAAAAATGGTTTATTCTGGAAAATGGAATTTTAGTTCCATCACAAAGCTTAGTATTCCCTTGCTGAGATAAAGAAAGCACAAACAAAAGGTTCTGTGTCAAAAAAGGAGAGTCCAGCCTGAGGATGGTCCCCATTGACAGTAGTTACGAATATAGCTGAGTCATGATGTTTAGATGCTTAGAGGCATTTGGTCAGAAACAGCAGGATTAACATACAGTGTTCAAATTATTACTTTGGCTTTTTTTCTTGTGTGTCTTTTCTATGTGCCTGACCAGCTGCTTGAGAAGTATGACATGAACTTGTCTTGATAAGGTCTCTCAGAATTTTTTTAATGATCAGGTAATTAATTTTTTGTTTCATGCCTGTCTATGTTGCTAGCATGATTCAAAGTGTACGGCAGGTGGCGCTTTGTTTCAGTGACTTGATCCGCCTTTCTCCTCTCTCCTTTTGCCAATTGGATCTAATAATAATCAGCTCTTCAAATCCAGAGCACCTGTTTCTATGTTCTTGGGCAGTACCATTACAGTAAAATTCTGATCTTCACTGGAGCTTATAGCTGTTACTTTAAAACCAGTAGTAATACAAAATGAATGTGCAAAGAAAGAATAAAAATATACTGTTATCTTTTTGCCAAAAGGATGTCCTTTCCTATAATCTGGGAATGCTTTTATTTTTTATATCCCAATACTTTATTGTACAATCACCATTCCTGTTTGCAAGTGTGTGACTTGTTAATGATCCCTCTGTCACTTAAGGACAGGGATAACAAGGTCACTGGGGAGAATGAAAATTAGAACAGAAAGTGTTCTTTGTGTGTGTTGTTTTGCTCACTGAAGTATCTCTCCTTTCTAATCTTTATTCTCCATAAATTGTAAATAACAGGATTTGACAGAAATATAGATTGCCTTACTACACAGTAATGAATGCTTTAAGAATCATGATAATTTGGAAAACTATGCCAAGAAGCAGAGAATTTTGTCTTCAGTCATCCAAAAATGTGCATTAGAGAGCTCATCTTCATCTTTGGCATCTATCAAGCAGCTTGCTGGAAGCAGCCGAGCTAGTAAACAAAGCACGTTGCATTAAAATGGTGCCCCATGGGGAATAATTTAAAGTCATACTGAAGTGTTGTTTTCAAAGGACATCAAATCACATTTCCACTGAAATATCAGACATTAAACGCATGAGTGATGGAGAGTTCAGGTTAAAAAAGAATGCTGCTTCTGCACTCAAAAAGCTGAACAACTCACAATTATCTCTCTCTGTCACATCTGGCTCTGTATAAGCCCACAGTACTTCTACCAGTTTGTAAGGACATTTGTGTCAATATTTTCTTTTTTTTTTTTTCTCTATCCATGTGGATTATGCATGCAAAAACAGAGGCTTGTAAGCATGTGCTGGTTTATTGTCTCTCCGTCTGGGCTGTTTTTATCTATACAGTATGTCCATAATATTTTGATAGACAGGATACAAAAGCCTCTAATAAAAATTGCAACTAAAATTTCCTAAGGTTGGGCGAGGGGGACTGGAGGGTGGCTGGTTTTAATTTTGTTGGTTTGACAGCTGTCTATTGTTTCTGTGCATAGCTGGAGATTGCATTTGGCCCAGGCGGTGAATTGGGTTACCTGGAAACCTAATTTTTGCCCAGAACCCTCACCAAGAGTTGCTGTATCCTCTAAACCAAACTCCATAAAGATTTGGAAGCATACATACTTGGAAGGTGTTTTAGGAAGAGGATAGGAGGTGGGTTTTAGGGTCGGTTTTGCACTTCCTCTCTCAAAGAAAGATATTATATTTTCTCTTCTTGACATCTGCGTAGCAAAAAGAAAAATTGCTATGGTGAGCACAATAAACTACTGTGAGCTTGTCAGAAATACAAACATGTCTTTGTGTAGCGAACTTCAAAAAATAAGGTTTAAGAAAATGTCTTGTAGGTTCAACAGTCTTTCAGGACAGCAGCTTGCCAAATCCATCACCGTGCTAGCCACAGTTCTAAAGAATCTTACTGTTGGTAAGCTCTAATTAGTAGAATTTCTGTCACTATTGGACACTCAATAAACACACGCACACCGCCAGGTCAGGAAAGGAAGAAAATGGGGCAGTTTATTTTTTTACTTCAGTTTATATAGAATTTGGACAATGACCATGGATTGGAGAGTGAAGTTGCTACCTCTCCAACCACACTGGTCAAACTAGAAGTCCATCAAGTTTCTCCTCCCCAAGAGAGGAATGTAAACAGCAGCAAAGCATTAGATAAACATTCTTTTTGTTTACATGAAAATGTGTGAGAACTCTGAGAATCTGACTGCAAATATGAAAATATTTCAGAAAGCTGAAAAGAATTGTACAAGAACAAAGCAACAAATTTCCTGTTACTGTCACGTAGACTCTTCCGGTGTGGAGAGGCCTGGAGGAAGTACTGCATAATGGGTAGGCCTAGATGTGGAAGTGAAGGTGGTGGCCTGTGGCATTTGGAAGGCGAGAACATGAACCATGTAGAATAAATGTTGCTGAAGTGCCATTTTTATGTGTTGAGGGGAGGTGTTGTCTGAGAGGCAGTTTTGCATTCTGTCCCTGTCAGTGGTCACCAGGGATGATGGGGCTGGAGAGCAGAATGCATGCTTGAGTGTAACCATTTAATTTGTGGGTCTGAGCTGGCACCATGGGGATGCTGCTGTGCACTCAAGATGTCAGATTGTGCAGCTGGGCTGTCATTCAGCTGGGACTTAGAAAAGGTACCTGAAAGCCAGGTGCAGGTATCCAGCTCTGGCAAAAACTGTTCCTTGTATAGAAACAGCCATCTCAGCAGGTGGTGTCAGTGCCATTGTGCATTTAGTTAATTTAGTGGGTGATTTTGGTTTGTTTGGTTTGGTTTGATTTGAAGATGCAGAGCAGATGAAGTGATACAATGCCCTACCCAAGAAATAGCCTAACCCTATTCATGTGGAAAATCAGCACCTTTTATCCTGTATTTATTTAACTGATCCAGCCTAATTCATTGTAAAAGCACTGCAGCAGGCTGGCTGCTTGGCTCACTGGTGACCTTGTAAACACTCCCTCTTCTAGGTGGCTGCCTAGCATCAAGTTTCTGCTAGAATGCTAGCGTTTTTCAATTTTTAGAGGTCAGGACACATTATAAGCAATTTCTGTGTTGTCACTCAAGAAAGTTTGGATGGTTACTGTCTTGGTTTAGGGTAAATTTGGGAGGAAACCTCTGAAGGGGGTTCCTCTGGGAAGCAAACTCAAACAGCCCCTCCCCCCAGCCAGTCCAGGAAAAAATTTCCTCAGAGAAAAAGTGGAAAAAACTATTAAACTATTTATTTAACAAACAGAATACCTACAAGCACTAAGAATGGATACTATGAAAATACAAAACGAACGGTGAAACAATAAAACCTCTCGCTGCTCTGAAGAGAGATGGCAAACTGAGACAGTTCTTGCCGTGGGTGCAGCTCAGC
>VZUI01038563.1:15166-55532 GCA_013401135.1 Cettia cetti | reverse complement strand
ATAAAATAAAATAAAATAAAATAAAATAAAATAAAATAAAATAAAATAAAATAAAATAAAATAAAATAATAAAATAATTATGGCATTGCCAACACTGAACCAGAACAGAAATTGCAGACATTTTGTTATTGCAGTGCCCTGAGTGTCAGTGCAGACAACAAATCCCCATTTCCTCACTATTTGCTGACATCCTGCCCCTGCTGCATGTTCCATGAGGAATTTACTGAGCCCATCAGTACTGAGGTTCATCTCCAAGCAAAACCTCCATCCCTGAAGGATCAGGAACCTCCTGCAGGGCTGGAGCTGCAGGGTGAAGGGCAGGAACCATGTCAGCACCTCCATGGCAGCAGCACCCCCACCCCTGCAGCTCCTCGGTGCTGAAGGAACTGGAAAAAACCTCTCAGGAGTCTCTTTGTTCCCAGGGCAGAGCCTTGTTTTTATTAGAACATCTTGGACAGAATCTCCTCTTGCTAACATTGATAAAAATCCGGTTCTGCTGCTCCAGAGAGCTGAGGGATTTCAGACACATCGTGGTGTGTCCCGAGCAGAGGCTGCCCTGTGCCCCAGGGCACTCCTGGGGAAGGGGATAAACAGCAGCTGGAACCCACAGCTGGGAGAAAATATTGTGGCAACATCACCTGGCAGGCCCTTCCCAGGAGCAGGTGATGGCCAGGTGGGGCAGAGCTGCTCCCCTTCTCTTTGTGCTTCTCTTGCCCCTGAAACTCCTTTGGCTGGGGAAGCAGGATAGGAAGGGAGAGGGGATTCCAAGCCCTAAACAGCTGAGCAGCCACACTGTCAGGCTCTGGCCAGGGGATTGGTGAGGGAGGTTCATCAGTTCATTTTTAGAGAAGGGATGGAGGCAAAGCAGCTGAGGGTTTATGTGGATCTCACAGATGGGTGTTGCTATCACCACTTTTATCTTCTCCTGAGGGAAACCTGGTGGAAATTGAGGGTTAAATCAGAGCTCAACACAGGCTGAACCTTGCCCTGAACTTCACTGCAAGTTCAGGGATGCTGGGAATGCAGGGGCCACCTGCAGCTCCATCTGAGCTGGAAAACACCAGAGCAGCCACCCCAGCTTCCTAGACAGGCAATTCCAGGGATCGAGCTGGCACTGGCCACAGGAGTAAATGAATCAGAAAATGTCTGTGCCTTCCAGGGAGGACAGTAAAGATAAAATCAGGATTTGAGGTTGTTTGGCTTTTTGTGAACTGCAGGAGAAGGAAGGGTTTGAGGCAAACACGTCCAATCAGTGTTGGAGATCTTTCCGTGGCTGTTTTATGGAACCAAAGGTCTGTGTCTGACCAGGAGTTTCAAGGAATGAAGGATTCCTGTGGTGAAGGCTGAGTGGAAATTTAGCTGTGTTTTATGGGCTTTGACATCATTTTTGTTTTCAAAACAACTGTGACAAGAGCAGAGGCTCTGAGGGAAGCAGCTCAGGGCTCTTGCCAGGCCAGTGGTGGATTCTGAGTGTTTGGCTCAGGGCTGAGCAGCTCAGGAAATCTCATTTCGAGCTTGTTCCACAGCCCTGAGCAGCTCCCTCTTAGGAATTATTTCCTGACATTCAGCTGACACTTTCCTTCAATTAGTCATTCCATTTCTCTTAACGACCCCCCTAATTGCTTTCCTTTCCTTGTTGGTGTGTGACCCTCCTTCTGTTTGCAGTGTCCAATTAGTCACTGCCTAATTTGTGCCACTTCCATTTCCCTTCACGTGTCAGCAGCTTGAGCCTTCCCATTTATTTCCATTTATTCCCAATTATTGTGTTTCTCTGGCCTTCTTCTCACTGGTGTCTCCAAAGCCTCACAGAACCTTCCAGTGCCTGCCCTGTCTCTAATCCCACTGTCAGCACAGGCTCAGTGACACCCAAGAGTGGCCCTTCCCAGAATTCCAGAATCATTTTGGTTGGAAAAGCCTTCCAAGGCCATCGAGTCCCAGCTGTGCCCATCCCCAGCTTGTGCCCAGCCCAGAGCTCTGAGTGCCACCTCCAGGGATGGGCACTCCAATCCTCCCTGGGCACTGCCAGTGCCTGAGCCCCCTTTCCATGGGGAAATTCCTGCTGTGCCCCCCCTGAGCCTGCCCTGAGGCCGTTCCCTCTTGTCACAGTGGCCCCTCTGGCTGTCCCCTCCTGGCAGAGCCACCAGGTCCCCCCAATCCCCTTTTTCTCCAGGCTCTTGTGCTCTCCCACAGCCTTGGATAAAGACATCCCAGGTGCTCCCAAGGCCATTCCCATGCCCTGTTTTGGGTAAAAGAGTGAGAGCTGTTGGTCTGGCTGATGTCAGCCAGGGATATCCAGGTGCCTGGGGCTGCCACCTCAGCTGGGCAGTTTTTAGCACAAAGGGAAGGGAAGTGTGATGGTTCCAAAGGGATCCTGCCTGCCTGAGCCACTCCCAGCTGGTTCCCACAGGTCCCAGTGGCAGAATCAGCTCCTGCTGCCCTGGAGTCACTCTCTGGAGCTGATCTCAGCTAATCCCCAAACCCAGCTCCACCCAGATACCAATGCACAGCCTTCTCCTCTGGTTTCTGCCGGGCTGGATTTAGCTTGGAGAGTCCTTGCTCCTGCTTTTGATGTTTCACAGGTGAGGACTTCAGAACACAAGAATTTCACCCTGGCAGCCGGCAAAGAGATGTCAGTGCTGGGGGGATTTGCATCGATGGCCCAGGCTCCAGACACACCCAGCCTCTCCTGGGGACACCAGGAACCCAAACTCCCTTTTGGAGCTGGTTTTTAACCGGGGCTGAGGCACCTGATGAGGTGCCACAGGCAGTGTTTTTCCAGGGATATCCTTTCCCAGGCTCTCTCCATCACCCCACTCCTGTTTTGCTGTTCTCCCTCAATCCCATAATAATTTCCCTCTAAAGTCCAGCTCCATTTGCAGATGAACATCCAGGAATATTTAGCTGAGACCTCTACAGCCTTTTCCTCTGAGCAGATGCTGCTTCAGAAACCTTCTCCTGCTTTTTTTCCTTGCCACTCCTCACGCCAAGCTCTGCTTTCCTCCCTCACTGAGCAAAGTGTGCAAGTGCAGCTTCCCCATGTGAATCCCACAGATTCCCATGAAAAAAATCACCTTTATTCCCTCCACTCCACCCAGATCTGCACCACGGGCAAAGCTGCAGGAGAACAGAGGTGTGAGAGAGAGGCAGGAAGCACATGGGCAAATAAATTCTTTGGCTGTTGCTCATATTCTGCTCCTTCAGATTTTATTTTTTTTTAAAAAAAAATCACTTCTGAAGCGTGTGAAAGAGGGAGTGTTCCCATCAGAGGAGCCGTGCTGCAGAGTGTTCTCACACTTACTCACACCTCTGAGTCACGGGCAGCCCAAGCACCAGCTGGACTGCTTTCAGGGCTGATTTTGGGGCAGATTCCAGGGCTGATTTTGGGGCAGATTTCAGGGCTGATTTTGGGGCTGTTTTCAGGGCTGATTTTGGGGCTAATTTTGGGGCTGATTTCGGGGCTGGTTTCAGGGCTGGTTTCAGGGCTGCACCTCAGACTGGCAGGACTGAGTCAGAGCCTGGACCCCCATTCCACATCCTGCTGCTCTGGGGGGTAAATTGGGCAGTGGAGGCTGCACTCGAGGCTGCCCTTCACCACCTGCACGAGCCTTTTTTGGACAGCAGTACCTCCATACACATTTATTTTGTGATGCCCACAGGTGCACAGAGCAGGGGGCAGAGCCAGCCCCGGGGGTGTCACAGCCCTGGGTGTGTCACAGCCCTGGAGGTGACACAGCCCTGGGGGTGTCACAGCCCTGGGGGTGTCACAGCCCTGGGGGTGTCACAGCCCTGGAGGTGACACAACCCTGTGGGTGTCACAGCCCTGGGGGTGTCACAGCCCTGGGGGTGTCACAGCCCTGGGGGGGTCACAGCCCTGGCTGCAGGTGACAAATCACAGCAGAGGGGGAGGCTCCTGCAGCCCCCAGCCCCAAACCACACAGGGCTGGGCACGGAGCAGGAGCAGCCACCTCTTCCACTGCTCCCACAGCCCAGAGTGAGGATTGTGGAGCCCCAGGGCACAAGGATGGGTCACAGCATCCCAACAAGTCGCTGCTCATCGGCTGATGTCACACGTGAGGCAAACTGTGTTCCTGGAATCCCAGAATCCCGGGGTGCTTTGGTTGGAAGGGTCCTTGAAGATCAGCTCCTCCCAGCCCCCATCGTGGGTGCCTTGCACTCCAAGCCCTGCCTGAAAACCCTGCAGCAGTTCCTGAGCGCTGCTCTGCGGGCACACATTTTAATAAAATTAATAATTGATGCCACCATTTATGAACTTTTCATAGCAGTTTTCCATGTGAGCCCCCTTGAGACTCCTAGAAAAAATGTCAGCAGTTTAATTTTATTCATTTGTGGACATGACTCAGACTTTTATTTTATTTTTAATATTTACCAATCTCTGGACTCCCAATTTCTCTGTCCTTGTTCAAGAGCAGATTTCCAACTGTTCCCCTCCAAATGATTCTTCCCTAAGTTCAGCTCCAGGCTGGCTGTGAGGTGGAGTTTTCTGGGATGCATCAGTGCCCTGGGAAGTTGGAATTTTCAGGAGTTGGGTGCTAAATGCTGGCATGGTGAGGTGAAGCAGAAGACAAATGTCACCCTGGCCAGCTTTTGATGTCCCCGAGGTGTGCCTGGGACAGGGCTGGGAGCCTCTCTCCTCTCTCTGGGGCTCGAGGTCCCCCCAATCCCCTTTTTCTCTCTTGTGCTCTCCCACAGCCTTGGATAAAGACATCCCAGGTGCTCCCAAGGCCATTCCCATGCCCTGTTTTGGGTAAAAGAGTGAGAGCTGTTGGTCTGGCTGATGTCAGCCAGGGATGTCCCAGGTGCCTGGGGCTGCCACCTCAGCTGGGCAGTTTTTAGCACGAAGGGGAGGGAAGTGTGATGGTTCCAAAGAAATCCTTCTCTTGGGATGCTCACCTGGGTCATCTGCTCTCGTGCCAGGAGCCAAAATTCTCCTGTTTGCCTCTCCTGATTGTCTGATAGCCAGGCAGCCAGAACAACTCTGGGAACATTGGGCTCCAGGGAGAAGTTTGTGTCACTCCAAGGTACTTCACAAACAAATTATCAGGGTTCATTTCCCTGCTTCACCTCCCCGCACTTTTGGAGGATATTTGTGGGATAGAGGCCTTAAAAAGAAGCTTTCCTCTGGAATTTGAAGGAAGCAGAGTCTCCCCAATATTTCTGCTTCTCCCTGCCTATTTTCCTTTTAAACAAGCTCTCCTGTCCCTGGGCACAGGCTATAAATATCCCTGAATTCCCAGAGGAATGTCCACCTCCCAGGGAAGGTGTTCCTGCTCTCCACTTGACCCCTGGAACGAGCTCAGCCAGGAGAAGGCACAAAAGAGCAGGAGCTCTGTGCTGCTCCTTCCTGGGGAAACAGGAATGTTTCACAAGCCCTTGAACACTGCTGGCAACGATGCTTTGACATCAGCAAGTGGCAAAGGACTCAGTCCTAACTCCAAGGGTACAAAGCATTGTTGCTACTCCACGTGGCTCCATGGGGAGTCACCAGCTCTGCCCAGTGCCAAATCCACACCAGCCTGGCACAGCTGATGAATTTTATCCAAATGAAGCTGCAGGGATGACTGGGAATGCATCTCCTGCCTGTTCTCCAGAATTTCTCCTCACCAGGGCTGCCCCATCCCCGTCCCTCTGCAGCTTTTCCCAGCAGAGCCTCTCTGCTCTCCCTCTGGAGAAGGGAGCCAGGGAGCAGCAGGAAACAGAGGCCACCAAGGGCCACCAGGATTGCTCCCAGGTCCAGTTAATCCTCAGGGGGCTTGTTCTGAGCTCCCTGCCGTGCCACAGAGCATTGCCCAAAGCCCTTCAGAGGCGATGGAAACACTCCTGCTGCTCTGGATAGACTTGGCAGGAGGCCTTATTAGAAGGGATTTCAAGTGAATCCTTGACATTTTGCTGTGTTTGACTCTCCAGGAAAGCTCCTTTCAAGGCAACTGAGCCTCACAGTCTAAAATCCTGGACCTTTGTATTTCTGGGACAGGAAAAAAAAATGGAATCCTGAGGATTAGACTGTAATATGTGTCTAAGGGAATTATCCTGCTGCACCAGCTCTGACACTGAGCCCCCAGGTACCTGCACAGTGTTTCTATCCTAAATCCTTCCTTGCTCTTCCAGGAGCTGCACCAGCCACAGGCTCCTGTTAAATGCTCAGACAGGATTTTCCTGGAAGCCTCAGGAGCCTTTCCTGACAGTTTTACCTCCTGCAATGAATTAACTTCCTTCAAACTGTCAAGGATTCAGCAAAAGCCTTGGAAGTGCACTGGTGGTTCCAGAAACTTCCTGAAGAGCCAAGCCCTTGCTGACTGCTCTGAATCCATCATGGGTGCCCCAGAAATGCCTCCAGACCAAAATCTCATTTCTGATCACCCCAGGCATGAGTTGTTTCATTCCTGAGCCCGGCTGTGTGGATTTGGAGTAAATGCATTTTTTCCCCGCTGCAATCCTGGGGTGCAGCCCCGTTTAAAGCAGGCAGAAGCACCCCTGGCCCTTCCCAGAGCTCCTGCTTCCCTAGGAAAGGAAATTCCCCAAGAATTTGCTTCCCTAGAGCTGCCCTAGGAAAGGAAACTCAGAATGCCAGGAAGGGGAATAAAAAGCCCCATGACGAGTGCAGGGGCTGTGCCAGGGGCTGTGCCAGGGGCTGTGCCAGGGGCTGCCAGGAGCACACAAAGGGTCTCAGTTTCTCCACTGGATGTTCCTCTGCAGGCAGCTCCCCTGGTGCCAGGACACCTCTGTTCCCTGTTCAGGAAGTGCTGGTTGGAATCCCAGGGCTTGGAGCAGTCTGAACTCGCCAAGAATTACAAACAAGGGCATGTCCCTGAATGACCAGCCCTGCTCCAGGGTTTCTCCTCTAGCTGGGTGTTATCCCTTGAGATTGGTGCCCCAGGGTATTCTCCAAAGCAGCAGGGGGAACATTGAGACAGCCGAATTTCCCCACAGGAAATCTCTTTGCATCCCTCTCTTTGCACCCAGTGTGGCCATGACCCAAAGTGGGTCAAGTGTCAGAGCCAAAACCTGCGAGATTTTCCTGATTTCAGGTCTCCACCTTCATCCCTCTGCTGAGTGCAGACGCTGGCAATGTGAGCTCTGTCCCCCAGGCTCTCAAAGCACCTGAGTTGGGGTTATTTCATTAATTTAAACTTTTTTTTTCCCCTGCAGAATTTATAATTTATGTAACCTGGCCCAGAATTTTCCCTGCCAGCAATTCTCAGTGGCTCTGGCAATTAGAGGAGGGAGATGGCACCTGCATCCTTTGGGATCTGCCTCTCCAGGCTCTGATCCCATTTACAAACCTGGGCTGTGGCACAGCATCCTCTGCTCCTGCCCTGCCGGGGCCCTGAATGGGGTCGGGTCCCTGGATGGGGTCTGTGTCCCTGGATGGGGTCTGTGTCCCTGGATGGGGTTTGTGTCCCTGGGTGGGGTTTGTGTCCCTGGATGGGGTTTGTGTCCCTGGATGGGGTTTGTGTCCCTGGATGGGGTCAGGTCCCTGGATGGGGTCAGGTCCCTGGATGGGGTCAGGTCCCTGGATGGGGTTTGTGTCCCTGGATGGGGTTTGTGTCCCTGGATGGGGTCAGGTCCCTGGATGGGGTTTGTGTCCCTGGATGGGGCAGCCCGGGGCAGTTCCTGTTTTCAGCCTGCAGGGCAGAGCTGCTCCCGGCACATCCCGCACGTCACGGCTCTGCCGGCGGCTGGCACTGCCAGGACAGGCAGGGACACTCTGAATCACTGCAAAAAGGGACAAAACACCACTTTTGGCAGGCAGGACAGAACGGAAACTCAAGGCTTTAAATGTTTGCTGAAGGTTTAGGCTGTGTCATTACGCTTTTAACGAGGGGATCCAGGCACAAATTGGGCAAAAGTCAATTAACACTCACTAAAAGGTGTTGTTATCCCAAAGACCCTGGGGAAATGGCTTTGTTTATCCTATATTAAATAATAACACATGGCCTACCCAGCCACTGCCAGCTCATTATCCCCTCCAGGAGAACTTCATATTCCTCTTTCCCCTTTTCCTGATGGGAATAGTGAAGCAAAGCAAGAGGAAATGACTGGCCTGGTGTTCTCCAGCTGCCCTGCCCTGGTTCCCCGTGTCCTGGGAAGAGCCAAGGATAAGTGACCTGAAAAGTGCAAAAAGGAGACTCAAAACTTTCGACTTCACCTTTTATTTTTGCACATGAGTTAACCAGAGATAACCAGAGCTCGTATCTGATATCTGTATTTCCATTGGGAATTGTTGGCGGGGAAAATCGTGGGCCAGGTTACATAAATTACAGATTCTGCAGGAAAAAAAAAATTAAATTAATGAAATATCCCCAACTCAGGTGCTTTGAGAGCCTGCAGGGGCAGAGTTCACATTCTCAGTGTCTGCACCGTGCTGCACACAGCAGAGGGATGAAGGTGGACACCTGAAATCAGGAAAATCTGTCACATTTTTTTACCAGAAAAGCCACGATTCTGACAGAACCCCTCAAGGTTTAACAGCCGTGTCAAAATCTGAGGAGAAACACTGGGTTTCAGCATTTTAACCTGAACAATGAAGAGTTTCCTCCCCAGATATCCCTGCCCATGGGATCCCCATCAGTCTGTAAGGATGGAGCTGAGCAGGGCACAGAGCTCTGGGTAGAACTCAGACTTCTGCCCACAAAAACTCAAATTTAGGGACAGGGGGGAATGCTGACTGTCCCTGGGTGCTGAGGAAATCCTGGAGAACTTCCACAGAGCAGCTGAGGTGCCTCCACCCTTTTTTCCCCTCAGCAGGAGGGGAGCAGAGATTGCTCCTGGATGCTGCCTTTGCTTTGTTGTTCCCTATTTTCGTTTTTTCCTTCTGCTGCTTTCCCCACTGAGGTGCCATTTTCCAGCTCCTTGGAACCCTCCTGCCTTCCACCTTCCCGGAGAACGCGGGAAAGGTTGAGTCTTCCTGTTTACAAGCAAAGAAAATTCCTTCCTGGCCAGCCCCTGTTCCACCTCCTGGGCAGTGCAATTAACATTCCTAATTGTTTTTCCAGGCAGAAGTGTAAAAGACAACATTTTTTCCTCCTGCTGGAGGCATGAAAGGCAGGATGCAGAATGTGAAAACATGTTTGGAATTCTTCCACTGCTTCAAGCATAAATCCTCCATCTCTGTGTTCATCACCATGTGCAGGGGCACTTTGTCCCACTGCTTCCAGGCTTTTCCCCTAATCCTATTCATGGAGCAGAGACAAACAAATAAATTAACAGCTGCCCCTTCTCCCAGGGAAAATGGAGCTGGTGATGGATGCAGCTTGTTCTGGCAGCCACATCCCACAGAGTTTCTCCCAATTTCTACTCCCAGCCAAGAAAAAAGATCCTCATGAAGGAATTTTGTGGCTGGTTGCTTTTCCTTGGCTCTCCCTGAGCATCCAAAGGAGCCATCCTGAGTTTGGCATCTGTTTCTCTGCTCTGCAAAGTGCCAGAGGTGTTGGAGAGGGCTGAACACGCCAAACTCCGTGGAGAACGAGCAGCTTCTGTGCAAAATCCTCCTGCAGAGCTCTGCCAAACCATCCCAGCCCTGGCCCTCTGTCCCAGACCCATCCCTGCCCGTGTTCAGACCCCTCTGTGGAAGGGATGATGATGAGGAACAGGCACAAAAGTCAATTTGGCTCCCATTCCCTGGAACTCCAGTGGTCCCTGACAGGAGCAGAGCCTGCTGATGTTGTCACCTGGGTGTGGTGAGGGTGAATTCAGTGTCTGTGGTTCTCCAGGTGCATCCCTGGGCTGCTCCAGGGCTCCCTGAAGCCAAACACACTCTGCAGTGGTGCAGAGGCTGTGGATGTTTCTGAAAGAAATGCTCAAGATCTGAAAAACAGGTCCAAATTCTGAGGAGAAACCATGGAAATTTTACAAAAGAGGAGCAGCTGTCCACGGAGGCACTGGAGCTGTGGGGCTGGATTCCTTCCCTGCAGCATTTGTGCTTAAGAAGGTGCCCCTGGAGCCTTTGGGATTTTGTTTTCCTGGGCTGTAACCAGCTGGGAGATGAGGGCATTCGGGGTGTCAGGGGGGTGAGGGTCAGTTGTTCTCTGACACACACAGAGATCTCTTTTTTTAATTTTTTATCCCAGAAAATTCTCCCAAGGGGAAGCAGCTCCCGGTGGGAAAGGTGCTCAGTACCTTTATTTATAGCTCCTCTCTGTTTTTTGGAGCACCCACCCAGAGGCTCCTCATTTCTTCAGAGAACTGAGCAAAATCTGAATTCCATCCCCCTCGGGTCACATCTGCCCAGGGGTGTTTTCCTTCCAGTGCAATCCCTGAATTATTTCCAAGAATTTTGCACCTGCCTCAGCCTCCCATTTTCCTTTGCTAAACCAGCTCTGTGCTGATTAAACAATCTATTGTGTCTCACAGCGATTTTTATTTATTTTTTAAATAAATTGAATGCTGATGGAGGAATAGAAAGAGTTTCAACACCCCCACACCCTCCCACACTGCAAAAATCCAACTCCCAGCACAGGCAGGGCTGGGTATCAGCTGCCCAAATCGAGGGATGATGAGGATTGGACAATTTTCCCCCAAAAAAATGGGAAAAAGGGAATGAGCAGAACTCAGCAGGGGTTTGGAGGGGGTGGGCTGGCTGTTCCCACTGGGATGGGACAGAGGAGGAAGATCAGGTGCTGTGAGCAGCCTGGGAACAGCCTCTTTGGTTGCCCAAACTCACCCAGGGCTCCTTCCCCCTCGTAGGAAGCAGCTGAACAAGGTCCCAGCCTCCTCTCTCGTGGAGGATCTCATCCAAAATGATGCAACCCCAGAGGAAAAAAAAACCCATCATTTATGGAGGCAAATTAAGCACTAATTCCCCTGAATTGGGATGAGAAGAGCAGAGTGTTCCCACAGATCCCAGGGACGAGCAGCAGCCTATTAAGGTGTCAGCACAACATCCACACAAACACATCTCCTCAAACTGGCAACAGGAACAGCTTTAAAATCTCTTTTTTTGGCTGGTAATGAATCTCTTGGGGAGGATAACTAACCCTGAAAATATTTGCTTTGGTTCTCATGAGAGGGAAGGAGTTTTAGGCCTGGTTTGGGATGCTCCTGGTGATGCTCAGGCACTCCAGCCCCTCTCTGGGGTGGCTCAGCAGGGCTGAGGTGCCCTGGGCAGGGCTGGGGACACTGGATGTCCCCTGCCAAAAGGGCAGGATTTGTTCCCCAGAACTGAGCCAAAGCCCCATTTCACCTGTGAGCCAAAGAAACTTCCACTTTTGGAATCATCAAAGATGGCTCAAGACGAGCCCCCCAGTCTGCTCTTGGTAAATTTTAAATATAGTGCTGCATGATTGCCACTAATTAAAGAAATCAGCCAGGCTGCCTTCATCAAAACCCTTTTGGGGAAGAAATTTTGATTCTCAATTAGTCAGGAAAATACTGAGTGTATGGAAATTTAAATGCTGCTGAGGAAAAATTATGCTCCTGGCTGATTTCAGGCATCAAATTAGAGCCTATTTATTATTTTTTGTCATGGTATCCAAAAATTTCAGGGTGAAAAAGATAAAATTTACAACTAGAAAACTCCTCCCAGTAACAGGCTGGCAAACTGGTTTGACAGACTGGGATTGTGCTCTGGTTACTGGTGATGCCATTTTCCAGCAGCACTGCAATGCCAGGAGGAATTAAAAATGTGATTTTCTGATTTTCTCCCTCGCTGGGACGTGTCCCCTGCCATGGGAATGTGTCACCAAACTGAGTTTAAGCCAGAATAAGACTTGCTGCTGCCTCAACTTCCTTAAGTGCTTATGGTAAATTTTTATATTAATAATAAAGTTTTAAATGTTTAAAAGATGCTGTAACACCTCGGATTTGACCAGGGAGGGGGTTGAGAATCGGTTTGTTGGCTTTTTTTTTTTTATCCCCAGTGAGTTTTTTACTTCACCTTCTCTATTTTTGACTGATGCTGAACACACTGGTCCCAGCTGTGGCCTCCCAAACCTTTTAAACCTCCCAAATGCAGCGTGTTTGCAGCATTAAACCTGGCTCAATACTCAAACCCGCTTCTCTCGGTGCCCTGTTTTCTCCTGAAATCCCCTCCAAACAGCAGGCAGCTCCGAAAACAGCAGCAGCAGCGCCAAGAAAACCAGCTGGGTGTCAGGAAGGCTGGAGAAGTGCTCCAAAGCCTCCGCGGGGCTGCAGAATTCCGGGCTGTGGCATGGCAGGGAACGTGGGTGATGTTTGCTCGGGAACATCCCAGGCGCAGCTTTAGAAGCGGTTTGGAATGGTTGAATGGTGATTAGGAGCGGATTAGGGGATCCCTCTCCGTGGAGCCCGTGCTGGAGATCTCCAAGCAGCACAAATGAGCTTGGATGGAGGCGTTAATTAGTGATTTACACCTTGCTCATCCCGGGGACAGCCCGGGGATGGGAGCGACAGGACGGGGACAAAGCCAGGCTGGCAGGAGCGCTCAGCCTCCCCTTCCTCTCCTGGAAAAACTGCATCCATGGCAGCATCCTGCAGCCTCTGGAAAGCTCTGCCAAGTGCCCTCAGCAAAGCTCCGAGGGTTTCCCCATCCAGGCAACAATGACATCACAAACATTTCGCTGCTTTGTTCGTTTTGGTGCAATCGAGGTTTGTTGGAGAGAGCTCAGCAGTGCCCCAAAATAACCACCGGGAAAGGCTTCTCCAGAGGCTTTCCCAAGCGTTTTCCAGCAGTCAGGCATCCAAAATCCAGGTGTGGAAGGTTTTATTGCTGCCTGAAACAGGCCATAAACCTTCCCTGCTCCTCCTGGGGCGGGAGGTGCTGCCAGGGCTGCCGAGGTCGTTCCAGGCTGAGGCAGGAGGAGCAAGGTGTGGATGCTCCCCACCCTCTGTGGCAGTCAGGGACTTCAAAAAGTATCGAAAATTCTTTTAAATTACGATTTTATGGGCGAAGAAGGGAGATAACCTTGGTGAGAAACTCCTGTTGAGAGGACACTGTGAAGTGCCTGATGTGACTCTCAGAATTCCCACAGGGAAGAGCCCTCAGGATTCCCACAGGGAAGAACCCTCAGAATTCCCAGAGGGAAGAGCCCTCTGGTTGCCCAGATTTACATTTTCCTTGCTCTGCTTACCTTGGGAATGCCACCAGGATTTTGTTATGGTTTTGTTGTGTTTTCTAATGAACTGAACAGTGTTTTTTCTCCTGCTGTTGGTGGCAGTGCTGTCACAGCTTCAGGCTCTTTTAAAACCTGGGGAAGCTGCACTGGGACCCTTGGTGGGCTCCACAAACAATTCTGCCCCTCAAAGCAGAGGAACATCAACATTTTCCCTCTCCAAATGCTGAGATCACCAGGACTGGCCAAATCTGAGCTCCTCTCTCCTGCCAGCACCAGGGATTGAATCACATCCCACACATTGCATGTCTCTGAGTGTCTCCATCATTCCTTCGTGCCCTTTTTGGGGACAGGCCACCCTGAATCAGGAGAGTGGCCCACGGCACCACGGCCTGTCCTGCTGGGCAGATGGAGGTGGCAGCTGGCTCCCTCCTGCCACAAAACATTGACTTTTTTGCCACTCCCCAACTTCCTCCTCAGCCACGGTTTCCAGAGCCAGGCAAACAGGCCTTGCTTACTCTGGGACACCTTCCAACACAAAGATGAGAGGTTGCTGTTCCTTGGTTTGTTTAAGATGTAGGAACCAGTTCCACAGCGGGGCTGGGCCCAGCCTGGCTCAGTTCCCACCTCCTCATAAATCACAGGCTGACTTGAGAGAGTGCTTGTGAAGCTCTGCTGCAAGAAACCATCAGCCCAGGGACAATTCTCCATCCCAGCACCTTCACCCTCCTCCTTGAAGCCATGGCCACTCCAGGAACCCTCAGATGGATTTTTGGGATCCCCTGTTGCACCCCTTTCCCTCGAGTGCTGAACAGCCAGAGACCTGTGCAGTGGACACGGGTGCTGGCAGCTTGGGGACCTTCACCTGGGAGAGGAAGGGAAGGGATCCAAAAATAGGGCAAGGTCAGGACCTTTCAAATAATTCCTGGAAAACTTCCAATACTTCTTCCCAGCCACTCTGAATGAAGGAGCCTTTAGCTCAGACAGAAGCTGGAGCTGCTTCCAAGGCTCCAAAATTCTCCCAAAGCTTTTCTTGCAGCACCCCTGCAGCATCCTGGGACAACTCCCCTGCAGCAGCAGCACTGTGACATTTCCTGGAAGGAAGAGGGTTGGATAAACTCCTGCAGAACCCAGAGCAAAGGAAATGCAAGATTATTCCTTGAGGACAGCGAGAATATGGACCTGACACTGTGAGATGACCCGGGGAAGAGATGAGCTGGGAAGAAGAAGTATTGGAAGTTTTCCAGGAATTATTTGAAAGGTCCTGGCCTTTCCCTATTTTTGGATCCCTTCCCTTCCTCTCCCAGGTGAAGGTCCCCAAGCTGCCAGCACCCGTGTCCACTGCACAGGTCTCTGGCTGTGCAGCACTCGAGGGAAAGTTATTTTTAGGATCGTTTTTCAACAGATGATGGAAACTCTTCTGTCACTTGCACAAACAGAAAATTATTCTGGCCAATGCCCAGAGGTTTCTGGCTGCTTTTGAACTCTGTGCTCATCAGCAGCCCCTGCAGCTTCAGTGTCTCTTTGAGCTGGTGACTCCTCCAAGAGAGGCAGCAGGAAAGGAGGGAATTTCACTGAAAATGAAAGTGCAGGAGAACTTCACTGAAAATTAAAGCCTCAGGGCTCTGCTGGGAAGTGCCAGACAGAAAGTTGGAAGACAGAAGGTCAAGAGCCAGAAGGATGAACATTTCCTCCTTCAAGGAGGATGAAGATGATGAGGGCAGAGAAGCTCTGCCACATTCCAGGAATCTGGGTGGCATTTCTGGATCACAGACACTCTGAGCCCTGCACCAAATGCGTCAGGTCTGTTGGATGTGATGCAGGAACACGCTGACGTTTGTTCTTTTCACTTTCCCCGGAGTTTATTTGCAAAGGTTTGGCCTTAGAAGTCCATTTAAGACAGGCTCATTGAGAAATTATGCTCAAGTATTTATTCACACTGATAACTCAGAGCGTTTGGCTCCATGCCTAACAACACACTTGTTGGGAATTAATTCCGTGATAATCTTTATCAGTTTGTGGTAGACACAGCAATAAACCTCCTCTGTGGGTAGATTAATAACTGGAGAGCTGGGGAGGCATTAAATTAACCTCAAAAAGCTGTTTATTGTGTGTATCCTCCCCTGCAGCAAGGCTTACCCAGCCTGGGCAAAAAAAACTCTGGAAAAGGAGAGTTGGGAACTGGGAATTTGAGGTTCTGATGCAAAAGCAGCTCAGGCAAGGCTGGGGGGAGGAGTGTGCAGCCTTCAGGGGCTCAAACCTGGAAATGAACTGGAGCAGATCCTTGTGGCAGCACACAGGGAGGTGTTCTTCCCTCTCCACACACCGTGGGGATTCTAAAGCTGGGATAAAGGCCCAGGAGCAGCCCCTCAAACAGGCACCAGCTGCTGCCACAGCCCAGACAGGCTCTGGTGGGACCCCAGGGGAGCAGCCAGAGCCACAGCACTCGCACAAGGAAGGAGCTGCCCAGGGAGGTTTGGGTTTCCATCCCTGCAGGTGGCCAAGGAATTCCTGGGGGTGGCACTCAGTGCTCTGGGCTGGGGACAAGGTGGGGATCAGGCACAGCTTGGATTTGATGCTCCTGGAGGTCTTTTCCCACCTGAATAATTCTGTGATTCCATGCAAACACTGCCAGTGGTTCATGTCTTGTAGCTCCCTAAATCCTGGAGGTTTCTATGCCTAATTTTCCTCCTTTCCTTTAATTTTCCTGATTGTCAAATTGTAGAAAACAATTCCTGCCTGGAGGAGAAAAAACCCCAACATTCCAACCTCATCATTTTGGCTTGAGAGCCCCCAATCCCTGCAGAGCAAATCCCTGAGGGACCAGCAACTCCTGCTGCCAAAAATCCCTGGGAAAAGCACCTGCTTTAGCTCCCTCTCAAACCACGAGGCCAAGAGGCTTTTCCAGAGTGATCCCCATGGCTGCTGACCTCACCCACGGGTTCCTCAAGCCTTGGGATTTGTGCTGGGCTAACAGCAGCACCTTTAGGGTGGGGTGGAGTCAGACTGAGACCATCCTGCTGCTCTGGAGCTCCCAGTGGAGCAGGACCAGGGGTGTTCCCTCCTTTTCCAAAGCAGCACACGTTGTCCTAGGGACTCAAATCCATGCTGCTGCTCTGAGCAAGCAAATTAGGAAGCCAATTATTTTAATGACTTTCCCTCCCCCCCCTCACTTATTTAATTAATTTGGTTTTCAGGACACCAAGAACTTATATAACAATTAAGTGGGGGCAGGATGGGTTGGTTTCCTACAGAGATTGTTTATCCTAATGATTCCCAACTTGTCAGCAGGAATCAAATTCCCATGGTGAATAAAGAGGGAAATCCTGGCATCTTGGAATATTCCACCCAGCTCAAAGCAAGCACCTCTGGCAATAACACCATGAGGGAAAGGCTAATTGAATAAAGCTGTTGGGAAAACCAGGATTTATTCCCTGTCTCCTTTCCTTTCCAGCAACTCTTGGATCAGTTATTTAGGGAAGAGGGTCATCCTTCCTCAGGGCTTTGAGTTCAGTTCAGATGCACCAGGATCAGCCCTTTTTGATGTCACATATTTATGATGGGACCCTTGGGGTTTCTTTAAGGCTTGGGAACATTTACAGTGAAAGATGAGGTATTGGCCCCTGATGCTTTCTGAAATCTATTTTTATCTTTCAGAACAAAAGATGATATTATTAAATACAATATTAACATGCTAACATTTTCAAAAGCAACATGAACAATACCAGCAATGCAATAACGAAATCACCAAGAGAGTAATGTGAGTTTTGGCAGCTTCTCCCCAGAGAATTTTTCCCTGAAAAATCCGTTCAGCTTGTAGCCAAGGGAGTTTGTCAGGGATCTGTGGTCAGGTGGAAGCTGCTCACGTTGTGTCTGAGAATGTCAGCAGAAATCTTTCATTATTCCATCTATTTTTGTTGATGTTGACAACAGTTGCCATCAATTGGGCAACATTTGCTGACCACTGAATGCAGGTGTTCTTTACAGAGATCTGGGCTGTTTCCAGAGATAATTTTTATGCTCTCTTGGCAGATGCAGAGGGGTTTTTATTTAATGCCACGTGCTATATATAAAATATAAAATAATTCATGTATAATCTAAGACCTTAAATAACTCAGGCCATGCATATCTATATTATAATATATTATATATATTCACTCTGCTCACTGCTCACATCTAAAAATCACCAATTTAATGTTGCTCAACTGTTTTTCAAGTCCCTGAAAGTTTTTGCCTTTCTGCCTGACCAGTTGGGGTTGAGTTGGCTTTGAACAAATTTTTCTTTCCAACCTTTATCTTTAATAAACATCCAGAGCTATGAGGACAAATATCCATGGCTGCATTCTCCTTCTTGGAATCACAGAATCCCAGACTGGGCTGGGTTGGAAAGGACCTTAAAGCTCTTCCTGTTCCAACCTTTTGCCATGGGCAGGGACATCTTCCACCAGACCAGGTAGTTCCACACCTGTCCAACCTTGCCTTGAATATTTACAGCCCAAATCATTGTATGACTCCATGATTCTATGAAAGAAATAATAATAAAAAATTAATCCCTTGGACCCAGCTCATTTTTCCTTTATTTTCCCCCAAATAAAAGCACCGGAGGGTTCTGCTTTGAAAGTGAGCATCTCCACCTGCTAGAAATATTTATATTTGTAATTAAAATGAATGTTTTTTATTAATGAGAGATGTCACATGCAGAATATTCTTGTCATAACAGGGACAAATTCCTGCTCCTGCCAGTCCCATTGCTGCCCACCACCCTGTGGCCAGGGTAAATTCATTCCCCAATTTTCATTCCAAGAGCAAACCACACCTGAGAGCAGTCCCTGCTGGAGGTCATTCATATTCTGGAGCATTTGCATGAGGGAAATATGAGATATCCTCCCACATTAAAGCTGTCCCATGAATTAATGTCCCTTCTCCACCTGCCCTCTGTTGCATTTTCACACCTGAGGGACAAAAGGTTCCCTGGGGCCAGGGAGTTTCCTCACCCCAGAGTCCAGAGGGGAATTTCTGGCAAAGCAGTGCCCTGGGAAAGCTGGGAATGGATGGCAAAGGGATTTGATCCTGTGGGATGGGCTGTGCCAGGGCTCCCTGTGCCCTCTGTGGATCTGAGGCAATGATGTGCTGTAATTAACTCATACTCTGCAAGTTAATTACAATTAGAGGCACAGCTCTGAGCAGAGGCCAGCACTGGAACAAGAGAGGATGCTCAGAGGAAACCAAGGAATCATCCTCTTGCCCTAAAGCCTAAAATTCCTGGGAATTTATCTCCCTTGCTTCTGCCAGCTGGACTTTCTACCAGCTGCAGCCTGGGTTGCTCTGCATATTTTTCATTCCTGCCAGGCTCCTCTCCTCACCCACAGCCCCAAACTCTCCTGGGTGGAGACAGATCCAGGAATGTGAGCAGCCCCAACTCTGTTTAGGGCTGGGAAGTTGGAAACCCACGGGAACTGAGCCCTCCTCACAAAGGGGCTTCCTCAGCCAAAGGAAGCAAAATGAGCTTTGGAGGGATGTGCTTGAGACAGTGACCCTGATTATTGAAAATAGATAATTTCCCTTATCAGCATCCGTTCATAGCAGTGCTCATGGCGTGGATTGACCTTCCTGGGTTTCCTTTCTCTGCTGAGTTTTCGTTCTGTGGCCTGAGCAGGGAGTTTGGGCAGGTTCACCCTCATTTCTGGTCCATCCCCCTTTTTGGCTCGAGCTTTGTGAGGACAACAAATCTAACAGTGAAGAGGCTGATTAAATAACCTATGAGATAATGTTTTTTTAAAAAAAATTAAAGATGCTTATACAACCACCCTGCTGAGATCAGTCTGAAGCGTGGGGCTGAAGCCAAGACCTCTCCTGTTCTCTGGGTGAGGAGCTGGTGCCACGCTGGGATGTTCAGGCAGGTGAGATCCCATCTCCTGCTGCCACACCTGCAAAGACAGCAGCTGTGCCATGGGAGCAGGGTGCTGGCACTGCCAGGCACTGATGTCATGGTGCTGTCACCCACCACGCCCTGCAATTACACAGGGCTTCCATTCAACTCTTTTTTGGCACGAGGCAGAGCAAAGCTGCTTCCTATCATCACCATCATCAGGTGTGAAGGTATGGGCTCCTGGGAACATCCCAGAATCCCAGGATGGGTCAGGTTGGAGGGGACCACAGGGGGTCACTGGTGCCACCTCCCTGCTGCAGCAGGGCCATCCCAGCCTGTGCTGGTGCCTGGGATTTCCTCCTGGGAAGCAGGGGCTTTGCTCCCCAAAAGTCACCCTTATTTCAGAAGCTCCCTCTGATCATTCCACTTTCTCCCTCCCTTGTGCTCTAAAACACTTCCTCAACAAAGAAAGATTTTTTTTTTTTCCCTCCTTATTTACAGCCCAGGAATAGAGTTCTCCATGGCCTTTTCAAGAGGGAGAGATACAATCCATCCTGGACAGACATCAAAAGGATGCCAGGCTGATTTAGGCTAATAAAGAGCATCATTGAGATAATAAGATTAAAGCTGGCTTGTTCATGGTGTCCCTGCTGGAAACTGCTCCAGGATAGGGCTTCCACCTTCCTGGAACCTTGGGAATGAGAGAGGAATTTTGCTGTAACCCAAAAAGCTTTGACCTGGTTGTGCAGCCCTCCCACACCCAGCACTTCAGAGGTTCCTTGGGAAAGATCAGGATACTGAAGTGTTCCCTGCTTGTTTTCCCATCCTTGGACAGCAACAGGCAGCAATCCCCAGGCCAGCGGGAACATCACGTTCATCTTGTCCCTGCAGAGATCCATAGGACACATTCCCAAGGGTGGGAGCTGGTGGGGAGGAAGAGAAGGGCACCACGTGGGTGAGTGTGAGCAGTTCCCCCTTTGCTGGGCTGCTTCAGAATCATGGAATGAGTTGGGTGGGAAGGAACCTTAAGGATCATCTCATTCCACCCCAGCCATGGCAGGGACACCTCCCACTGTCCCAGGCTGCTCCAAACCCATCCAGCCTGGCCTTGGGCACTGCCAGGGATCCAGGGGCAGCCCCAGCTGCTCTGGGCACCTGTGCCAGGGCCTGCCCACCCTCACAGGGAACAATTCCTTCTTGATATCCCTTCCAAATCTCATTTTCAGTGTGCAGCCATTCCCCTCATCCTGTCCTTCCGATTCCTGATGAAGTTCCCTCTCCAGCCTCCCTGCAGCCCCTCAGGCTCTGGAAGGATTCAACCTTCTCCCCTCCAGAATGAACATTCCCAGTGCTCCAGTCCCTTCACCAGCTTTGCAGCCTCCTCTGGAACTGCTCCAGCAGCTCCAAGCCCTTTTTCAGCTGGAAGCACCAGACCTGTGCCCAGTATTGCACATCCACCTGCAGCATCCAGCTGCACCTTATCCCCAGGAAGAGCAGCACCTGCCCAGCCCCTCCACTCTGCACCATTTCCAAACAGCTAAAACCTCCACTACTTCAGCATCCCAAGAGTTAAAAGAAGCGGTGGACGAGTCCCAGCAACAGGGGAAGAGGTTCATTTCTCCCAGGCTGTCTGTGGAATTGCTCTGGAATACGCTCAGCCCTGCAGGAAAGAGCCCAGCGCTCCGGGGGGAGCGGTCTGGGAGTGCGGCCGTCCCCCGGGAGGATGCAGACAGGCCCTGCCGTGGGGCTGGGGCACCAGGGACGTGTGGGGACTGTCCCCCGGGCCTGGGCAGCCCAGGGACATGTGGGGACTGTCCCCTGGCCCCGGGCAGCCCGGGCACGTCTGGGGACTGTCCCCTGGCACAGCCCTGTGGAGGGGCTGGCACAGCCCTGCGGCCCCCCCGGGCCTGGCAGGTGACCACAGGAAGCCCCGAGCTCCTGAGCTCATTTCCACCAGCCCAGGGCTTCATTGGGAGCAAAAATAACTCTGGAAAACAGAGCCAGAGCCGTGTCATGGAGTGCCTCAGTCACTCAGGTGCCTCCTCCCTTCCTGCAGGGCCTGCAGCTCCTCCTCGCCACAGCAGCCACCTCTGGCACCTGGGGTCACTTCTGTCACCCTGCTCTGGAAAAGCAGCCAGCACCTCGCTCATTCCCACAAATTCTGTTCCTCTTTTGCAAAAAGTGCAGTTTTACAGCAAAGAGCAGGAGGAATGCTCCTGACCACAGTGCTGTCCCCTGGTGTTATTCCTCCTGAGATCCCCTGGGCATTTCCTACAGTCTGGCTGTTTGAATAAGGAGCTTTCCCAGCCCATTTCCAAATAAAGCTGTAGGAACAGCCAATTTTTCAGCTTGGTGGGTGAACAAAGAAAGCAGAGGAAAATTAATTAGCTCAGCCCAAGCAGAGCTGCATTTTCCCCTCTGCTGTTTTGTAAAACAGCGGTGACAAAGAAGAGGAACTAGACCCAAACCAAGAGATTTATTTTATCTGGGGACCACTGGTTCTTCTTTTTAACTTCTTTTCTAAAAATATAGGTCACATTTCAAAAGGGAAAACCAAGCAGTGATTCTGAAAGATGAGGCTGAAAGGCTTCTTTCAAGCTGTCTAAATGAAAAACTTCAGCAACTTTGGGGGAAGGGAAATCCTTGTGGGACACAAACAAGCACAAAACCCGACCCAAAAATGTGTAAATCATTTCCTTCTCCCATTAACAGCATTTCCCCCAAAATTTTCAACCTCCAGAGGACAAAATTCCACAGATCTCCTTGGCAGAATTCCCCTGGATAAGGGCTAAATCTGAACAGGGGATTGATAGAAAGAAAAGGGGATCCAGGGATGAAAATTCCATCCAAGAGCAAGGCATGGAAGAACTCGTGGCAGGAAACGAGTTTGCTTCCAAGTCAGGCACTGCTGAACGCTGTGGCACAGCAAACATCCTTTGATCCAGCTCCAGGAGTCACTGATAAGCAGGGAGGGTTATTTCTCACTCTAAGTTTCTGATAAGAAATGTCCACATGCTCCCCCCAGAGGAATTAAAACACAAGAAACCCAAATCTGGCAGGGCTTAGTTCCACTCGGTTGTGCTCGGGGAAAAATGGAGCAATTGAGCTCAGTCTGTACCCAGCAATTTATTAAATTGTGCATAATTAATGAGCAGTGACGTGTTCCATGTGTTTTCTGAAGTGATCCCATTTCCTGGGGATGAACTCACGACTGACTGTGCATTGCTCCTTCTTCTGGCTCTCGTTAAATATGAAATATTCATGGAAATACCAGCTTTGCAGGGTTCTTCACACTGAAATGATGATTTAGAGCAGAAGGACCCCACCTCTATCCAAGAAACCTTAAAAAGAGGTGGCTCAGCTCATGTTCCTCGCTCAGGCTGAGGAAAGAACCTCAGCTGTCCTCATTTCTGTCACACCCAACATCCCCCAAACCTTGCTGCTTATCTTCTGGAAAGCAGCTACTCAAAGTCTCAGATTTGATCAGAAACCCATCCAAGCTGGGGACAGCATTCCCAGCTGACAAATTCCCTTTTTTGCCACCTCACAATTCCTGCAAATGCAGCGGCTCCTTGGGAGAAGGGCCTTGAATATGATGTAGAATTTAAAGGTTGGAAAACAATAAATATTAGTGTGTGATGCACTGAGAGAAAAGCCCTGGTGTGACCACTTCCTGCAGCAAGAAGTGCAAGCACATCCCCTCAGGGTGTGACAGCACATCCACCCAAGGTGTGACAGCACATCCACCCAAGGTGTGACAGCACATCCCCTCAGGGTGTGACAGCACATCCACCCAAGGTGTGACAGCACATCCACCCAAATGTGGCTCTGAAGGAGCTGTGCCCCTTTCAAGGGGCACAGGGGACACAGGGGACAGCTGAGTCCTCAGTGCCACCTTCTCCCACCACACTCCCAGCAGGTGGATTTGGACCCTCAGATGGGCTTTGGGGGGTGTAGGAACCCCCCTGAGGGCCAGGCACAGTCTCACATTGGGACATCTGCTGTCAGCTCCGAGCAAACTGGACACTTTGGGGTGTTCCCCCCACAGCTTTGCTCCAAACCTCTTGCTCCCCATTCCTGCAGGGATGCCTGTTGGATCAGCAGCACCATTTCATGCCCAAGTCACTCTGTCAGTTTTTCCTGCTGGGCTGGGCAGGGTTCAGCTAGTGGCACCTCTCATTTCTGGGATGTTTTTTATCCATTTGGGTTTTATCCTCTCCCAGCCACGCTGCCAACAGCAGGGATTTTGTGCCATGCCAGGTGAAGTTCCCGGTTGTTCTGTGGGAATTAATGGCTCTGGAGGAGCCTGGGGCAGCCTCCACATCCTACTCTGAGCCGTGATGAAGTTAAAAATAAAAGAAATAATTCAGATGGCAAATGAAACACTCCCCTGGTGTGGGAGGATCCTGATCCACCTCCATTGCTTCCTACTTTAAAACATTTCCTCTGCTCCATCAAGCCACTGTAGGACCAAAGTCAAGGTGCCCTCCAAGGCTGTGGCCAGCGAGCTGTCCCCTCCCCAGCTGTCCCACAGCTGGCACAGAGGTTCTGTGCCACAGAAAGGGCCTCAGCAGCACCAGCAAGGGATGGTGCAGGGCACATTTCCCCAACGAGGTGTTTTCTCCTCCTGAATTCAGAATTGACCACCCCGATGTGGAAGCATCACACAAAATCCTTGTGGAGCTGCAGCTTTGCTGCCATTCCTGCCTTCACCGTGAGGAGCAAAAGGTGTCCCCTGGGGAGGAGGGGACAGTGCCAGCGTGCCCAAACCCCACTGGGCTCAGGTGCAGTGGAGGGACAGGGCTGGAACAAACCCCAGAGCCAGAGCTCAGCTGCTCTGACAACCCCCCTGCTGCACAGCAGGGAAAGAGGAGCTCAGCTTAATTATTCTCCGGGCAATTAAACTTTGCAAAGGCGCTGCAGAGGAGGTGGGTTTGTGACAGAGCTGAGAACAAATAACAAATGAAGGGCACAGGAAGAGAGGGCTGAAAGTGAAACAGATCTGTGGAGGTGGTTATTAAAAACAGAGAAAAGAAGGAATTTCAGGAAAGATTTCTTCCTGGAAAGGATGGTCAGGTGTTGAAAGGGGCTGCCCAGGAAGGTGGTAGAGGTGGCACCCGGTGCTCTGGGCTGGTAGGAAGGTGGGCAGTGGGCACAGCTTAGATTCGATGATCCTGGAGGGATTTTCCAACCTCAAGGCTTCTGGGATTCTGGGATTCACCATCCTGTTGGAATTCTGGAAATTTAGATTTTAAGATTTTACAGCACTGTTACAGCAGCCCTCAGAGCAGCATCTTGCAGGGAGTGCAGGATGCACAGGAGTGGGGAGAGGCAAACCCCGAGGGACACGAGTGCAGCAAGGACCTGCAGTGATGCTCAGACTGGGCTGAGGCTCTTCCAGCAGTGGGGCCAGTCCCAAACTGCATCATCCTGGCAGGGCAGGGCAGGGCAGGGCAGGGCAGGGCAGGGCAGGGCAGGGCAGGGCAGGGGAACGCTGTGAAATGGGAGCAGGGGCTGGCAGCACAGCCCTTGGTGGGGACAGAAACTCCCTTCCCCTCCCACAACAGCCCGGGGCCACAGGGGAGGCTGTTGGGCAAGGATGTGACCTTTGGGAGAGCAGGGAAGCTTTATTATCCCTCAGCAGCTAGAGCCCGAGGGAAGGTGAGGCTGTCCCGGGGACAGAGCTGAGCTCGGCACTCTCGCTGGCAGAGCTTTGGCAGGGCAGGGCTGGGTTTAATGAGGGCTGACAAATAGCAGTGGAATAGAGGGGCTAAAACCATCCTGGAGCACATCTGCATCAGCCAAGCATGCCATAAGGCACTCCAGCCTCTCCTGTGCCCCCCAGGAGGGATTGGGGGGGCTTGGAATGGCTCTCCAGAGGGGAGGGCTGGCACAGGGATGTCAATGGGGGTCAAGGGATGTCAATGGGGGTCACTGGGCTGTGCAGGACACGGGGCCAGCTCGGGGAGCCCCTTGGGGAGTGCCTGGAGTGGCTCAGGCACAGCCACACCCCTCTGAGCTCATCCCGAGGGCTGCAGCCTTTCCACACGGGCTGGCACTGGAAAGCTGCTCTGGAGATGCCACCTGCCACCTGCCCACCGCTGCAGTGCCACCAGCGCCCCTCGCCAGCAGGGCCACCACTCAGCCACCACAAACCGGGAATGCCCACGTTTGCTTTTTGTAGCCATGCTCTGCAGTCTTGTTTTCTCCCCTTTTGTTTCCAGGATCCATTTGTGAAGCCGAGAAAAAAGGAAAAAGGAGAGGAAAAAAGTAATTTTCATCTTCTTGGGACAGTTCCATCTTCCCACAGCCACCTCCTGCCACCACTCTGGTGTCTGTGAGAGTGACCTGAGCTCTGCAGGGAAAGGAAGAGGACTCTGAAGTCTTCAAGAAGGAAAAATCCTTCCCCGGGAGGGTGGCAGGGCCTGGCACAGGTGCCCAGAGCAGCTGTGGCTGCCCCTGGGTCCCTGGCAGTGCCCAAGGCCAGGCTGGATGGGCTTGCAGCACCTGGGACAGTGGGAGCTGTCCCTGCACATGGCAGGGGTGGCACTGGGTGATCTTTAAGGCCAAAATTCTACTTCTGTTTCACTGGTCTTCCCCAATCAACCAAAATTAACCTGAACTCTCCCTGCAAGTCCTGGGCTCACTTCAGCCCTGTCCCCACATGCAGCAGAACCTGCTCCCTCGGGAAAATTCCCTGCAAAAACCTCTGGAAATGGCCCCAAAGCAGGACTTTCACTGGCAAAGCACCATCCTTGCCAGGCCAGTGGCACCAGAAGAGTTCCCTCTGCCCCAGCTGTGCCACAAACCCCTCCCTCAGCCCCCTGCTCTCTGCCAAGCCCCACCAGGGGTCTCAGGAAAGCTCAGTTTGTTTTTGGGGGGTGCTTGCAGAGTTCACAGCCTGCACAGTGCCAGCCTCCCTGGTTAAGATAAACAATTTCTGTGACACTTTCCTAATTATGGAGAAGAGTTTCCCAAAGGGGACTGAACTCTCTGCTCTGCTCTGATGGGAAAGGAATAACTGGCATAGTTGAGGCATTTTTCACACTGGAGGATCCAAAACCCTGCTGCAAACACAATCTGTGAGTGGGGATTGCTTTGCTCAGCACTGAAACACAACTTGGAAAGCAAAAAGGAGCAAGGCAAAGATTGTTTGGGGGGGTTAGGTCAGGAACTGGGAGGTTTCATAAAGAGGACACTACAGTTTGGGCAAGAATCACAGATTTGAGGACAATTCAAGCAGGTTGTGGGAAATGCAGAGCAGTTGGATGAGCATCCTGTTTAACACCAGGGTTTTTCCTCCCTGACAAACCATCAGAGCTCTTCCAAAATGGATCCAGCCTCGTCCTTCCCAAATCTCTCTGTAAATTCCCTTTGAGGATTAGAAACACAATATTGGGGATGGCATTGCTGAGAAACTCAGGGGAATGAGTTCTCCTTGTCCATGGAAGAGGAACTCAGAGCCAGCCAGCAGAGCCCCTGACTCCCAGAATTTGTCCACCTAAACCAGGCAAGAGTTGCCAACACGCCCAGCCCAGGGAGGAATCTCAGTGCAGCTTTTTGGGGTGGGTTTTATAGGATTTGGGCTGCCCAGACCAGAGCTACAAATGCCAGCATCAATCCCTTCACCCCCAAGGGGATCAACATTGCCTGGCTGGGCCCCAGGCTGTGGAAAAAGGGCAAAAAGGGCTCTGCAGGTGCCACCTGTGGCCACAGCCCCTTGTCCCTGCACTCCCTGTCTGTCCCTGCCTGGGGACACGGACAGTGACATGCTGGGGGTGGCTTGGCCACCTCCCCTGCTCTGAGCTCTCCCCCTTTCCCCAGCCTACCCTGGAGCCTTGCACTGGGCTGGAGTTGTTTTTCAGGGGAGAAGCATAAACAGAGCTCTGAGGGACACTTGTGACTGTTTATTTGCCTGCTGCTCTTGCCTCCTTTCTTGGTCATGGTTGCAAGGAAACTTCTTTTTTTTTCCAACTTTAATGGAAAAACAAATTAATGGCTTTCTCCAGCCACGCTCTGCTGGCCAGCAAGAGCAGCTGTCACCCACAAAGGGGGGGAATTGTGGTCCTGAAAAGAGTGGGAACAGGTCCCTGGCTTTGGAGAGAGGCTGGGATCAAACAGGAGGAATTTCATCTCCAGGGTGGCTGCACAGCCAGGAGTGCCATCTTCTGGTGCTGGCTCCAGGGCCATCCCCAGGATGGGCACACAGCCCCAGATTCCCAGCATCACTGAGGGAGGAAAAGTTCTCCAAGTCCAGCAACTCCAGCCTGTGCCCATCCCCAGCTTGTCCCAGCACAGAGCTCTGAGTGCCACCCCCAGGGATGGGCATTCCAAACCTCCCTGGGCACTGCCAGTGCCTGAGCCCCCTTTCCATGGGGAAATTCCTGCTGCTGCCCCCCTGAGCCTCCCCTGGCCCAGCCTGGGGCCGTTCCCTCTGCTCCTGTCCCTGTCCCTGGGAGCAGAGCCCGACCCCCCCGGGCTGTCCCCTCCTGGCAGGGAGTTGTGCAGAGCCACCAGGGCCCCCTGAGCCCCCTTTTCTCCATCCTGCAGATCCCCTCAGTGCAGGAGGAGGGACACACCCCAGGATGTTCTTTTCCACCCTCCAGTCCCTCTCCTCCAGCTGCTTCCCTGCAGCCTCTCCTGCACTGCTGGATTTCCTGGCCCATCCCTGCAGGCTGTCAGCATTAAATGTCTTTTCTTTTGCCACCACTGACCCTCTTTCCCTGGATCCCCACTCCTGGCCCGTGCTGGGAGAACAAGTTCTTCCTGGCTGTTCCTCCAGCCGGGAGCTGCAGGGAGTGAACGCTGTGAGCTCCGTGCCCTGAACCTTCTCCTCTGACAGATGTTCCCTGGCTGCTCCCTCCTGCTCACCTCTGCAGCCAGGAGCAGCTCTCCACTCCCTCACACTTCCAGCTGGGAGTGACTCCGTGAAAAATGGAAAAACACTGGCTCAGGAGCAGATATCTGAGCTGCTTCCTCCCCACCTGCCTGGGGCAGGCAAAAATACAAACCTCAAAGGTGTCCCTTGAGCTGCTGCTCTGGGATTTGGGGATATTTAACAATGAAGTGGATGGAAAGGAGGAGCTTTGTGCAGGTGTGTGGGTGTTGATGGGGAAATGAGGCCAGGGAATAACAGACCAGCAGGATAGGGAGGCAGAGAACACCCCCAGAGAACACCCCCAGCTCGTGCTGAGGCTCCAGCGTGGTCACTCTGCTCCTCCAGCAGGGCTGTGTGTTCACCTAAATGTGCCTGGGATCAGGGCAGTGTCCCATGGGTGCATCCCATCCCTGCTCCTCGGCCTGGGCAGGATTTCAGCTCCCAGCTGGGAGAGCTTTGGCTCTGTGGTGCTCTGGAGAGGAGGGGGCTCAGCCCAGGCTCCCCAACCTCTGCACCAGCTCCCAGAACCCATCCAGGCCCCTCCATCCCTCCCTCCACGTGCAGGATAACGAACTCTGTGATTAGCAGCCCCCTGAGGATGTGTTTCTGCAGGGCAGCAGGAACTCGTAGTGCCAGCACCTTCAGAACCTCGGGCTGCTCCTCTGGAGCAATCTGGAGATGAGAACTGGAGATGGGGAAATGAGCTGCCAGGCCAGGATCCAGGAGGACATCTGAGAAATCAGGCAATTCTATTCCAAAGGCATAACTTTTTGTCTTCTCACAGCTACAAATATAGCTCCCAGAACAGGCTCTTCTCTGGCAGGGCTTGTCTATTTGGCTCATCAGAGTAGTAGCCAGGCAGAGGATACAGATCTTTGCTATCAACCCTTTTAGCTAAGAAATGGAGCTTAAATGAACCTTTTATAGACAAACATCTGGAGGAGGATGGATGAACCATGAAACTGTGCTGGGAATTCACTCCAGCACTTCAGCAATTCCCTTTCTCTCTCCAAGCTTGCACAGTGCTCTTGCTCTTCTTCAAGGGGTATCATTTACACTTTCTCCCCTGAGCTTCCCCAGAATTTTGTGAATGATTGCTCTGTGATAGAGCCACGAGGTTGATAAGGGTACTGAAGCACGTTCCCTGTGGGGACAGGCTGAAAAAGCTGGGGATGTTCAGCCTGGAGAAGAGAAGATTGTGTGGACACCCCTCAGCTTCTTCCTGCACCTGAGGGGGTTCCAAGGAAGGAGGAGAGGGACACTCCATCAGGAACTGGAGGAACAGCACAGGGGGAATGGCTTCACGCTGACAGAGGGGAAATTCAGGTTGGATATGTGGGAGAAATTCTTTACTGTGGGGTTGGGGAGGCACATCTGATCAGGATTAACAGGATCTTTGCTGTTTATCAAGCAATTTCTCCTCCTGAGTTGCTTCCTAGGTCCAGTGGAAGGCCAAGGTAAGGCAGGTCTTGGACCAGGAGGTGCCCACACCCCTCAGCTGTTCAGACCCTCTGCTGTGACATTTGTGTGCAGTAAAAGCAGTGCCTGTTTGTACATTTGAAATGTGCTAATGCCTGAAACATCTAAATGCAGCCTTGGGATTGCACTTCTCCCCTATTTATCTGCTTTCCCTTTAAACATCCCATGCATGGAACCTTTTCTGAACTCCCAGCCTGGTGAAGCTGCTCTGTCCATCTGAAGCCATTCCACCTTGTCCTGTCACTCCAGGCCCTTGGAAATAATCTCTCTCCAGCCTCCCTGTAGCTCCTTCAGGCCACAGTGGAGTCACCCCAAAGCTCCTTTTCTCCAGGCTGAACGATCCCAGCCCTCCCAGGTCTAATCCCCAGTTCCACCTCAGGTAAATTTTAGGGCCAAACCTCCTGGTTTTTCCACCCTGGGGTCCTCTGAGACAATTTGGTGACAGTCCCTGTCTGGGGCTTGGCTCCCTCACCCTTTATAGCTACAAAGAAAACTCTCCTTTCTTGGCCTTTAGCCTAAACTTTGATGTCTTTCCAAGTGCTTTCCAACTGTGTTTTCATTTGTGGACAGCTGAAACTTTCCCAGTGCAGATAAAGGGGTTTTTCTGTCAGTGTCACATTTGTGGCTTGCTGGGAAGAATGTGTCAAAGTGCCTTTCTCAGCAACCTTTGTGGGTCCCAGTGACCTGCAGACATCGCCCTGAAAACTCCCTCTGCTGCATGAGCAGAGCAGGAGGGACCAGAGCTGGAGGTGCCACCTGAAACTTCGTGCCTTGCACTGAAAATCAAATGATAGCCATGATTTCTTCCCCTGTTAAATCTATAAAGTTGTGAGCTGATTGAACACCCCGTGAATGTTCAGGGGAATGCTCTCAGCTCACAAACCCAGCCTGGCCACTCACTGAACCAAGGCTTGAGCTGTTCACTTCAATTTGAGACAATTTCTTCATCTGCATAACTTGCAAAGAATATCCTGAAAAGCCCAATTTAACTCCAAATAAACAATCTCATTTTTGGTTTATATTTGAGTTGCCAGTGTGATTTCCTGAGATCTGGCTGTGCTTGGGCTGCATTTCATGTTTAAAATGATGTTTGACCTTAACAGATTATTAAACCTTGCCAGCTCTTCACTGTTTATTTTCTCTTTTTTCCCTATTCTTTCCTCCTCTTCCCCCATGGATGGAATTCTGTGAGAACACCCTGCCTTCTCCACTTGGATTTTGGGAGTTTTTCTCCGTCATTGTGACCTCTCCTTTGAAGCCAGAACTATTCCTGGGGAAGAACCCTTTCCATGATGATGGGTGGGATTGAGCCATGAAGCAGCACAGGGCAAAGGAAGATCCAGGAATTATTTTGATGTGTAAATAATGTACTTTTTTGGGTGTTCTAAGGTAAACAGGCAGGGGCTCTGTTACCCTTCAATTCCTGGCTCACTCTTGAGACACATCACTGTGGAATAATCAATTTGTCCTAAATTTAATCTTTCCATTGCTGCCAGGTCAAGTGGAGCTCTTTAATCACAGAGTCCTCAAGGAGCCAGGAGAGCCCTCCAGAATCCTCCAGAATAAACACACAGGGGTGGGCATCCCTCCCCCAAAGTGCTTTTCTGGAATGCCAGGGCACTGGGGGAAGTGGAGACCAGCCCAGCAGCTGCAGCTGAGCAAAGGCCACGAACCAGCTCCCATCCCTGCTGCCCAAACCTGCCCAGGTGTGCCCAGACCCTGGAGAAGCTGCTCTGAACCCAGAGCAAGCTCAGCCCGTGGGGAGGGTCCCAAGGAGGGGAGGGGGAGAGGGATCAGGGCTCCCACAGAAAGGTCACTGCCATTCCCAGGGCATTTTCCTGACCTTCCACCTCCTGGGTCCCTGGCAGCAGGGCTGGTTGGCACCCTCAAGGAATATTTTGCTCTGCTTTTCCCATTCCTCTGCCAAATAAAGCCCAAATCCCTCTCTCCACCTTTAATCACAGCATTTTGAGAGAATTTCCCAGTGAATACACACAGCCACTTATTGGCTCTGTCTCCTCCTCAGCTGGAGTTAATTCGGAAAATAATGGAGGAACTTTATCTATTAATTAAAAATAATGACTTTATAAACTGGCAGATGTGTTAAACTTCAAAAGATCTGTGTTGAAGCCCAATAGGAACAGGCAATTTGCAAGCTGGAATAATAAAGGAAATTGCCTTGGAATGGGTTTGTCCTGTGAGATAAAATCCTCTCCAGCCATTAGAAACTGCAAAGGGAATTAATTGTGGCTGCTAGTCCTTAGATTAACCACGTTTACCTCCCTATTTCAGAGGTGTGGACACTCCTCCTGTAGCAGGAAAAATGGGAAAGGACATTTTCCCCTCTGAGGTAGATTCACAAAGAAGCTGTTGCAGTGATTCCCATTTGTTTTCTTCCCAATTGTTTCCAGATTGTGCCTGCTCATTTTGCAGGAGTCCAGCTGGGTGTTTCATGCTCCTCACGTCCCCAACAGCAATGAAAGCTCTGCCACCTTTAATGTCACAGCAGGGAACAGCAGCAGCCCAGCAAGGGCACCCTTGGTTGCCCAGGAGTGGTCAGGGATGGTCACACAGCCTCACCAGAGCTTTGGAGGAGTCCTAAAAACTCGGAAATGGGCACTAAAACCTGGGAAAAGTTGCTAGAGCAGAGTTTTTACAGCTCCTGGATGCCGTGGCTTTTTTCAGAGCTGCCCCAAACATGTCCCAGGTGCCCAGGGACCTGTCCTGAATCCCCAGGTTCCTGTGGAAGCTGCTGGACACCTGTGAGGAGCTGGCTGGCAGCTTGGTGCTGGCTCTCCTCCTGCTTTCCAGCTGCCACTTCAATTAAAAGCAGCTAAAAATACCCAAATGCTGTCCTGATAGCATTTTCCATAGGAGCAGGAGGAGAGGGATGCTCTGCAGGCATGAATGAGCTTGTATTTAGGTGGTGTTTATTTGGGGAATGAGGGAAATCTGGATTTCTTGCCCCTGCAACGATGTGTTCAGGAAGCTCTTTGGGGATTTCTTCCAGCTGGGGATGCATCAAGCATCCAAACAAATAAAATCAGAGCATGGAGAGCCCAGGCAGGGCCTGTCTGCACCCTGCCAGTGACACCAGGACAGCACAGGAGCTGGGCCAGCATGGTGGAGCAAGGCCTGACAGCTCAGCTCTGTGTGTTCCACCCTCCTGACAGCTTTACAGCCCCAGCTCCCTCCCATAAACCCGGGAAAGATCTCATCTGGTGTTTGCTGCATCCTCTCCACCTCCAGCAGCGGGGATGGGAGCCAGCTCAGGAAAAAGCATCAGGATCTTTGCAAATCTGTCAGATTTGGGATCAGAGGAGCAGAGAGAAACCCTCAGGCACCTCCTGCAGGAGGAACCTTTCCCTTCTCCTTTGAGAAATCTCTGTCTGGAGAGCTTTAGGCCAGGCTCACCCTCCAGTCCTAAATTGAGGGGGTTTGTGGTGCACACCTGCACTGGGCAGAGCTCACTGCTTCCAGCTGCCTGGCAAGGAAAAAACAGCTGGAATGCCCCCACACTGGATCTGTGGCAGGTTCCCCACAGCACCTTTGCATCAGCCCTGCTGTGAAATCCCTGTTCCCCACACTGACATCCCAGCTACAAACCTCTCTGGGTGACTGAGGTGTGCTTTGGTGTGAGAATAAAACAGATGCTTGCTGAAAGGAAGAGTTTGACTCTAAGTAGAAAGAAATTCAGAAGGCTATTTTTTATTTTACAGCCCTTTTTTATAACATTCTGGGCTAAAGAACCATGTAATTGGTTAGAAAAGACAACACTTCTCTTCATTGGTTAAATAATAGAAACAACATCTGTGAGAGGATTATTATGAGAAACAGACAAGTGTTTATGAAAGATAGAAGGCTTATTTACTTTTCACTGTCCTGGAAAGGAGTCCTTCTCTCACAGAAGACTCAGCCACTAAGCGGGCTGAAAATTTCACAGACTCAGAAAATCAAACCCACAGATGCTCAAAGCATTTTGTTCTGCTGGGAGCAAAAATCTCTCACAAAGCCGTGGATGCTGGGGGGGCAGAGAAGGTTTCTCTCCTGAGGATTCCTCCTCAGAAAAGCAGCAGCTCAAAATAGAAATGGGGGAGCCTTGCTCTTGGAAGATCCTGTCCCACAGGTTGTGACTGGGAAATCCCAAAGCAGATGGGGAATATTTGGGTACCTGTCAGCCTCCCAACACCTTCCCACCAGCCCTGGGTCCTGCCCCTCTGCAATCCAGTGAGCCCAGCTGGGAATTTGTTTGTGTCCCAGCCTGGAGGAGGGGACAGCACCTTCAGGAATGGTCAGGGAACGGAAAGATATCGAATGCCCCCCCAAAAATAGCAGCTATTCCTCAGCCCAGAGCCTGGAGCTCCTGTGTGGATAAAAGCAGAAGGGAACAGCAGCATATGGTGAAGTGCCTGATGCCAAGTGGAATTTTTCCAGGCATGTTTGAGGACCTCAGGTTGAAGTGCTGCTCCCAAGGCCTCGCTCAGAGCCTAAATTTAACCAGGCTGGATTTGCTGGCAGCTGGGGTGGGGTGGGCAGCACCCAGCACATCACTCCTCTCCCAGAAAAACCTCTTTAAAGGGCTGGAAGAGGATTCTGCTGCAAAGGCAAGCAATGGTAAGGAAAAAGGAAAGCTCAAGCGTGGTTTCCTTCTTTCAGTGGGTGTCACACCCAAGGCAGTGCATGGGAACTTCAGGTGCCTCCTGCAGCCCTCCCAGACACTCACAAGCTATTCCTTGGACAGTCTAAAGCATTTTTTTTTTAATTTTCTTTCCCCTTGGAGCCCTTCCCCAGCAGCAGGAGTGCCCAGGGGAGAGCACAGCCCTGGCTGCTGAGCTCAGCCCCAGCAGGAGGAGCACCCAGCTCAGCCAGGGAGCATCCCCGGGGCTCCCAGCCCCAGCCCAGCCCTGCAGCAGAGCTGCTGCCATTCCCCCGGCCTGGCAGGAAGCTTTGGGATGTGTGGACAGCAGGCACCGGGCTGTGAAGGGCGGCCTGCATTGCTCAGGCTTTGAGCACCATCTCCTGTCCTCTGGCTCGGCTCCATCCAGGTGCTGGGGCAGACTCCAGGAGCAGATTCCTCTGCTGGCCTCGGTCTGTGAGAGAGCACTGTGCTGTCCAGGCCTGCAGAAAGAGCCTGCTGGGCTTCTCAATTCCTGAGCTCTTCACACAGTGAGGCCAGATTTGCCTCCAGGGTTTCACCAGGAGCTGCTCCACTTTGCCCAGCTCAGACATTTTATCTCATCTCTCCTCTGAAGCAGCCCTGTGCTGTTTTCCTTTCAGGACTCTGGAGTGGTCACCAGGAGCTCTGGCGTGTTTGGCAGCAGTGAGAGCTTCAGCAGGGAGGCATTTTCCTGGAGCTAAAAGCTCCTGCCTGTAAGGGGACACTCGGCGCTGGCGGGGTCACTCTTGACGTCAATGGCACTCGTTGGCTCCTGTCCTGGGGGATATCGATGCACAGGCACCCCTTGCCCTCACTTTCCCCCTGCTTGGAGGCAGGGACACCTCCCTGCAGGCCCATGTGCCATCTGCCACCCCCCTGGGTCCTGCTCGGGCTCCTCAGGGACATCCAGCTGCTGAATATTCCCAAATTCCCATCCCCTCCCTGTCCCTCCCAACACCGGGGGCTGCCTCCCATAAAAGAGTCCCAAGGGCTCAGCTCCTGCCCCTCTGATTGAAGTTTGGGGACACCTTTTACCCCACCAACAGCAAATTCTGTCCTGTGGGTCCCCCTCAGGCCTGGCCAGCACTGAACCACAAAGCTGCTGCTCCCAGCTGGACTGGGACAGGGCACAGCTGGATTGGGACAGGGCACAGCTGGACTGGGACAGGCACAGCTGGGCTGGGAGAGAGCACAGCTGGACTGGGACAGGGCACAGCTGCACTGGGAGAGAGCACAGCTGGGCTGGGAGAGAGCACAGCTGGACTGGGACAGGGCACAGCTGGGCTGGGAGAGGGCACAGCTGGGCTGGGACAGGGCACAGCTGGGCTGGGAAAGAGCACAGCTGGGCTGGGACAGGGCACAGCTGCACTGGGAGAGGGCACAGCTGGGCTGGGAGAGAGCACAGCTGGGCTGGGAGAGAGCACAGCTGCACTGGGAGAGGGCACAGCTGGGCTGGGACAGGGCACAGCTGCACTGGGAGAGGGCACAGCTGCACTGGGAGCAGGAGCAGAGCACGGGCAGGCTGCTGGAATTGCCCTGCTGAGCGTTTCAGTGCTTCTCTCACTCCCTCAGACAGAAGAAACTCATCCCTTGGTGCTTGGGCACCATCACACCTTGCTGAGACACCGAGTTCCTCTGCCTTGGATTTGTTTCCACCCTCCCAAATTGGGAATAATGTTGCAATTGTCCCTACAGTTCCATGTGGTCTTGTCCTCCTCTCTATAAATATTTTTCTGCTTGTCCAAGACTATGAAAGCTGGGACTGTTTGGTGATTTTTAAAGGGATCAGAGCTGAACATGTTGATAGGGGTGGTGTGTGTTGGGAAGCACTCGTTCCCTGGAGAAGCCCACTCTAATCCTGGGGAAAGCCACTTAGCAGTGCTATAAATGAAGCAAAATCTGCTGCTGGTTTTATTTTGAAAAGAAAAAAATAATCCAGCTCACACAGCAAATTATTTTGGGGAGTAATAATTGTGTAATCAGGGCTAAAAGTGGATATTCTAAAAAGAAATGTGTGGGGTAATGCTGATCATTACCAGAAAAAATAGCAGCACATGCTCGGGGAGCTCAAGCAGGGGAAAACAGAGAGCCCCCAAAATAGCAGCTGTGAACCAGGTTATATTTTAAACCTCCTGGGGGCCAGAGTGGAGGGCCAGGAGCCAGGGACACGTGGGACCTGCACTGGGGCAGGTCTGTGCTGCAGATCCCCACTGCCAGCCCTGGGGAGCCCTGGGGTGGCAGCAGATGCTGTCCGTGCCAGGGGAGGAGCCAGCAGAGCCTCCCTGTGCCCACCTCACCCCTGTTTGCCACCAGTGAGCCAAGCAGGGCCAGCAGGATGGGGCAGAGGACACCTGGCCTGAGGCAGAGAGAGAAAAGGAAAGAAATGTGATCCAGGGATTTTTCACCCCCTCTCGATTTGGAAACACCGAAAGTTGTTATCACCTCAACAGGCAGAGTGGGAAAAGGAGGAGGAATGGGCACAGTTTTACTTCACTTTACTGTAAGGACCTAAAGCCCACCCAGTGCCACCCCCTGCCCTGTGCAGGGACACCTCCCACTGTCCCAGGTGCTCCAAACCCATCCAGCCTGGCCTTGGGCACTGCCAGGGATCCAGGGGCAGCCACAGCTGCTCTGGGCACCTGTGCCAGGGCCTGCCACCCTCCCAGGGAGGAATCTTTTCCCAAATATTCCATCTAAACCCCACTCTCTGCCAGTCTGAATCCATTTCCCCTTTGTCCTGTCACTGCAGGCTCAACCCAGCTGTGCTTTGTGGGGACAAACTGCAGAACCCTGGGCACCAGCTGGAGCCAGCCCTGGTGTCTGGGGGGATTTTGGCTGCTGCAGCAGCAGAGCTCTGCTCCTCAGCACTGCCAGCTCTGTCCTGGTGCCCTCTGTGCCACAGGGCCATGGTGGCACTCATTTCTGGGCCCAGTCACTCACCTGAGCACTGAGCTGGAGCCTGTCTGTGCTGGCCATTAAAGAAACCCCTGAGTGTGTCCCTGTCCCTCCCGGGAAGCTGCTCTCCCTCAGAGGAGCATTCACACCAGGCAGGAGCAGCGCCAGCACTGAACCTGGCACGGGAACAAGGAGCTCTCCCTGTGAGGGATGGAAAAGCAGGAAGGGCAAGGTGGGACATTGCTGGGGAACAAGGAGCTCTCCCTGTGAGGGATGCAGGGATGGAAAGCAGGAAGGGCAAGGTGGGACATTGCTGCAGCCCCCGTGCTGCTGGCAGCTGCCCAGCCCTGCCACACTGGGGGTTTGTTCAGTGCCCAGCAGCCTGGTGAATGGGCACAGTCAGCAGGTTCTGCTGGCAGCTGTGGAGGCACTGGGGGCAGGACAGGGACAAATCCTGCCTGGCAGGACCCACGGGAGGCAGGAGCTGTTGGATAATCACCGTGGCACGGGGAGGGGGTGCCCAGCAGCCATGGCTGGGGTGCACTGACCTCCCCGATGGAAGGCCCTTGCCTGGGCCCAGGAGCAGCTCAGGCTCACTCAGCAGCTGAATCCCTCTCTCATTGCACATCCAGGTGCTGGAATGAATTAATAATGGCAGGGATTAAATGGCAGGTTGTTTTCTGTGGGCCCAGGCTGCTGTTGGCACAGCTCAGCCCCTGGAAGGACAAACACAGCCACAGTCAGGGGCTGCCTGTCCCCTTCCCTGGGCTTGCTTCAAGGGCTTGGCCCTGACACCTCATTTCCGAGCTGAATTTGACAGGAAAAAGGGGAATGGACTCAAACTGACAGAGAGTAGGGTTAGATGGGGTATTAGGGAGAAATTGTTCCCTAGGAGGGTGGCAGGCCCTGGCACAGGGTGCCCAAGCAGCTGTGGCTGCCCCTGGATCCCTGGCAGTGCCCAAGGCCAGGCTGGATGGGTTTGGAGCACCTGGGACAGTGGGAGCTGTCCCTGCCCATGGCAGGGGTGGCTCTGGAGGAGTTTTAAGGTTCCTTCCCCAAGCATTCTGATTCTGTGCAAAGGAGGTGAAAATGTCTGCGTGAAGGAGCCTCTCCTGCAGGCCTCATCCCATTCCCTGTCTCCTAGGGAATATTTCTGGCATTTTCCCTCAGCTGCATCCCTGAGCTCACCCGCAGTGGGAAGGGATCCGGGGGCAGTGGGACACAGCCCCATCCTCAGTGACCCCACAAATGCTGCTGTGTGCCTCCACTCCTCCAGCCAGGGTGGGGACCAAGGCACCACCTACCCCAAATCCCGGGGTACAGCTCAGTCACTGATGGCAGCAATGCCCTGCAGGGCTCCACATCCCCAGGCTGACTCTGGGCTAAGAGGAAAATCAGCTTTTAATTTCTAATTGGAGAAAAAGCTTCTCTGGCATTGCTTTGAGAATGAACCAAACCCCTGCAGGGCTCATTTACACCCCCCCTCGCCTCGTGGTGAGTTCAATGAGAGGAGCTTCATGATCCTTCCTCAAAGTGCAGGGATTTATTTTGCACATCCCACGGAGCTGGAAGGCAGAGGAACACACGCTGTGGGGTCTGACAAGGTCTTTGAGACAGGCTGGGAGGGACAGCCCTTCCAATCTGCTGTTGTTCCAGCTCTGGGGAACGTGGGATCTCCTCGAGCCCAAAGTGTCAGAGTGGCTCTAAATGAGCAATTCTGCAACTGCAAATCATCTGTGTGAGAAGCAGCTGGTGAATTACCAGCCCTGCTGCCCACGGGGGAGCTGGGCAGGACAGAACGTTCATTTATTGGCACAGCCCTGCTGTTTGCCTTTCATTTCATCCCACTTTCACAAGCAGCCCTCCTTGAGGGTCACTGGGGGTGCCAGATGCCCCTGAAATGCCACCACACTTCATTAAAAAACGAGTGGAAGAGTGAGAAGCCAGCTGCCAACTCCCTTGGGGTGAGAGGGCTCAGCAGCCGGGCTCTGCACGGAGTGAAAATTCAATATTGGGCTCCTGGGATGGTTATTTTATGGCTTGGAAGGTGCCAATAAAGCCTCCTGCTTTCAGCAAGGGGTGCCAGGGGGCAGGAGGATGAAGGAGGTGCAGTGCTCTGACCCCTGGCCATGTTGGAGTGTGACATTCTCCCTCTTCCTCCCTCTGGGAATAAAGCTGGGCTCCCAAACTCAATGGGAGAAGAGAAATAAAGCTTAATTTCACAAAAGGAGGTGCAAATAGGCACACAAGGAGCTGTGCCCTGCTGGGGTTACCTTCAGGCACCGCACCTCAGGACTCTGCAGCTCCAGGCTTGGCTCTGGTGTTAATTTGCCACTAATCAGCAGCTCTGGCCACATTTCCTGACTGCTCCCTGCCCGTTTTCCCAGCAGCAGCAGCAAAATAACAGCGTGGAGCACTGAGAGGTTCTTTGTTAGCAGTTACAGACCTTGCTGAGGTCCAGCTTTATTGCTTGTTTATCACAGAGTGATGGAATGACCTGAAGGATCCTCCAGTGCCACCCCAGCCATGGGCAGGGACACCTCCCACTGTCCCAGGCTGCTCCAAACCCATCCAGCCTGGCCTTGGGCACTGCCAGGGATCCAGGGGCAGCCACAGCTGCTGGGAAAAGAATGGAAAGGAATCCAAAAGTAAAAAAAAAAAAAAACCTTCTTTCCTTACATTGTGTAGGTGTTTCAGGACATTCTCAGGGAGAATTCCTTCCCAGAAGAGTTTCCAATGAAGGGAACCCATCCTGCAAAACCACTCTGGCAGGAATCTCCCCAATTTCCACCAGCCAACCCTGTTTGTAACCTCCCCTGGGCTGACAAAAGTGTATTTATCCCATAAATTCCCCAGAAAATAAATGGAACAGAGCCTGGGCTGTGCAGGGAGTCGCTGGTGTCCCTAAAACCAGCTCAGCCTGGCACAGAGGGCTCCTCCCCTGTGTTCTGTCCTTGTTTCTTCAGGAGGATCACTGGGAACACTCCAAAAGCTGGAAGTGCCCAGCAGGAAAAACCCCAGGGAGAGGAGGGGGAGGAAGGAGCAGGGAGAACCCACCAGCAGAGACCACAGAGAGGGGAACGCTGAGCAGATTAATAAAATCCTTTCCAGCTCATTTCAAGGAGCAGCAGAAATCCCAGGAGGGGTTGGGAGAGGAGATGAGGAGAGGATGAAGAGAGGGTGAACCTGACCCCTGTCACCTGCAGAGGAGGTGAGCTCAGCTCCCAGGGGGATGGGCATTCCTGCCAGTCCAGGAGCCCCCTGACCCCAAGCCCTGCTGATTTATTGAATTGCCATAATAAAAATCCTTTTTCTGCTGAAAATACTGAGAGGAACTGAATAAACCTCTTGAGTAAAGGGGATTTAGTGCCTTTATTGAGTCAGGGGATCCAGAGGGACTTTCACTCCTCCTTTTTCCTTTTTCCTTCCCATCTTTTCCTGGCAGAGCTGCCCCATCCCACATCCTTGGAGGGACCAAGGTTCTTGGTGGTGCTTTTGAACCTTTTTCTTTCTTTCTTTTTTTTTTTTTTTTTTTTTTTTTT